>CM025855.1:33117798-33129679 GCA_003952965.2 Morella rubra
TACTTTTAGGTGCATGTAATATGATACTATTTGGATATGTACGTAATTTTCTCACTGGAGATTCTACACACATATTCGCCGAGAAAACGACATTTTACGAACAGAATAGTTTAGGGGATTTTTCTTATTTATTTATTTATGTGGACAACACTTTGTGAGTTGGATCCAATGAGTTGACTCATGACTTGACCGAGCCCTCTCTATTTCATATATTTTAGCTTAATTGATCGTAATTTGGTCAAGAAGAATTGACGCGTTCAAGTTTACTTTACATTTTCTTAATTAAGCTTCTTTTTGTAAAGAGATTCAAGAGATCGGTTATAGCTCTTTGTGGGTGGTCTGATCTTTTCGCTCGGAAATGTATGGACTTCATAGTAAAGGTCAGTACAACAACTCTTCCATTGAAGATACGTCCATAGGGTATTGTTTAATAAAAAATTAATAAAATAGTGCAGATGGTTTAATTATATTAAACCACACAAGGGAAGACTTTCCTAAAAACTTGATCTTTTAGGATATCTTTCCTTAGTTTTGTTATAGGTAGCCACGATTACACATATGAGGACTGATAGAAAGTCTGTTATTTCAACTATTAATTATGCTGATATCAAAAAAATAAGACTTTTGTGGCAGATTGATCTATAGTAAAAAGCTTATCATATTACTTATTTGTCACTTGTAGGGTCAATTCGAGAGGAGAAAAACTTGTTAAGACAGATAGCCAATGGGATAGGAAGAAGTAATCCGGCTGTAATAGCGGAGGGGGAAGGAGGACGGATAGACAGGATCGGATTAGAGGCAGGGGAGGGGACAGACTCGGTTGTTCTAGAAGGAAAGGCCAGATCTTTTTTATTTTCAATTTTTGAGATAAAAAATTGAATTTAAAATTAAATAAAAGGGTCGCAATGCGCCAGCGGTGACGCAATGGGATAACGTGGCATGACGAAGTAGTGACGCGGAATGATGCCTTGACCCGAGGCTCGGGAAAAAAAAGATAGCCTTGACTTGACAGCCGATGCTTACACCGAAAGCTTCCAGGTTTATTCCCCCAATCAACGTACACCCGGCCAGGCGTGGTGCCCAAGTTATACGAAACTCCCCCCCTCCTCGACTTCATCAATCATCACTGGGGCTGGTTTGCGTCGGCTCCACTCGGCTCAGCTCAGCTCTAAATTGTCTAGCCCTTCCTCAGCTGCTCAGCGTGTCGGTCTGTTATAACGGCGTTTACTGCGACACGCCAATATAACCCTCCTTTTTATTTTATAATTTATTCTGTTATCATATCCAAGACGAGGTCGGTTACTTTAATTAGGGTCTTAAACATTTGCATGTGTTTTAATCGTCTAGCTTCTGTGATAGAAACAAATATAAAAATTTAAAATTAATTTCTAATATAAATAAAATCTCCTTGTTTTTTGTTTTAAAGAAAGGTTTAAAGGTTCTCCAAAATCAACAATAGGAAGAAAAGTCACTTTGCGCCCGTAAATTATCAAAGTTATTAGGGTCTCTAATTATTACATTTGGCACATTGAGCTTTAAATTTTCAAAACCAATTAATTAGTGCCTTTAAATAGAATTTGATAGTCAAAATCGTGTATATAGCTTAGGGGTGCTCATTTGCACCGGCAGTGGTAGTTTTAACCGCTAAAACCGCCACCACTACCGTAACCGTAAGAGCAGTTATTGTGCCTTAGCGGTGCGGTGGCGGTGTCAAATATATGATTCCGTCAATTGTGACATGACGGTTTTTCGCCAAACTGTCACCTACACTACCGTTAACGCCTCTAGTTGAGACTTGAGATGATTATTAATTATGTGACATACATTTGTTGGGCTTTTGTTGGAATATGTTAGTTGGTTTATGTCACATTGTTGACACTTTTATTAGACTTTAGTCTTTATGTTTGAATATGATATTATGTTAAACTTTTGGACATCTTATTATATTTGTTATGATTATTAATGATTATGATATTATGTTTGAATAGGTTATGATATTTGTTATTTGATATGATTATTGATTATGATATTATGTTGAAAATAAACAGGTTATGATATTTGAATGATTATATTTGTTGCTTATATATAGGCATCAAATGGTCTTAATAGTCCAAAAAAGCCCAAGAAAAACAGTCCAAAACAGTGAAAAAAAATGAAAAGCCCAAAAAAAAGTATATTTTTTTTGCCCAACGGTTATACGGTTTAAACGGTTACTGTATAACCGTTACCGTTAATACCATCATTGTCAAGGGCGGTTATTGTGCCTTAGCGATATGGTGGCGGTGTCAATTATGTGATTCCATCAATTGCGGTGACGATAATGATTTTCTCCAAACCGTCACCTACACTACCGTTAACCACCCATAATGTAACTCATTTAAAATTTATGTAGCATGATTTTAACGATTAGATCTTTTTAGGGGTACAAATTGATGAAATTCGATGGTTCTAGAGCTCAATGAAATTGATGAAAGAGTTCAATCACCACCGCATTGGTGATCAACACCCAAAATAAAATCTAAACCGTTTATAAACGATTCACATCCATGTAATTATGACGAATCTCATGCATCATCATTGCACCCTGCTAGAGTAGCGCAAAACATAACAAGAAAGTATAAACAAGGATGAGTCTTAAGGACTCAATAAGGCGGGAAAGGAAAATAACATACAATGTACCATGAATAGATAAATAACAATAGCATAATATAACAAAATGAAATATGACAAGAACAGAAAATTCTATGATGCACAAAATTTTCATTTTTTTTTGTTATTCTATATTTTCCAACCTCTGCCAACTCTGCTTAACCCTAGATGGGTTGTGTGTCACTCTCCCCTTCTTTTGAGATTGTCTCGTGATTTCCGTCCTCTTCGGGACGAATCATAAGATAGAGCTCTGCTCCATATACCTTTTCAGAGGCCACCCCTAAATCGTTAGGATTATAGCTGCACGCCTCCAGTGATTGATATTGTTACGCTTCGATCAACATTAATAATTTAATTTAGTTCTTCAATCATATAAACTCATAAGTCTAGGGTGATATTTAATTAACAAATAATTCAAATTGATGCCCATGATAATTATTCGCTACAAATAATTCATCATCTTTTCCATTTTATTTCCAACTCCAATGACGCATCATATAATCAGGAATACTAAAATCAACAAGAATACGAAAAATTTCAAGCCAAACAAGGAAATGAAACACCCAAGCTTAGTAATTTCTAACTTGTCACCTTTGTAATTTTTATATAATTTCCTTTTCTGCATATTTTATTACATATTCAAGAAAAATAAATATGCTTGATATGGTTTTATCATTTAATAACAAGCTGGGCCCTAGCCATACCTTTGTGGCACCTTAATTGACCTTGGGAGATTTCGGCTTTCACAAGCCTTGCGGTTCTATTCCTTTTCTCCTCCCTTGTTTTTTATTTTTTTGCTTGGGCCTCATGGGCCCTTCTACCAAAATTCAATTAGGAGATTTCTAAGAATCTCCTTTTGGGCCTCTCTAATTAAATCTTCAAAGCCCAAAGACAATGTCTCCTAACTGGCATTTCGGCCCATTGATCACTAAGCCCATTAATTCCCTTGTTTTCAGTTACAAGACTTCTAATATTGCGGAATTCCAGCAACCTAAAATTGCATAAATCAGGCCCAATTTAAGGATCGAAAGCACGGTTCACAATTTTTACACAAAGCACCAAAAATTTCCAGCAACATGCTTATTTGAAGTTCATCATTCTTTCCAATTTCCTTTAGAATTTAATCACCCAATGAACCAGATAAAAAAAAACTCATTTTAATACTCCCATTTACCCCTAATTAGTGCCATAAACAGCAAACAAAACTTATAAAACAGAAGAGCATGTGCTCTTCCAAAAACAGGGTAGCCGATCGTCTTGGTAGGTTTTCGGACCCTTTTTCTCTAGCATTTATTGCAAATTAATCTCTAAATTCTTTGAGCATCTAAATAAGTTCTGGAAACATAATATTAGCTCCATTAAAAAAACATTAAACAGTCTTTAAAAAACTGTTTTACACAAGGGCAAATTACAGCACATCAACGAAAAGCTAATAGATGAACCTGGGCCTAATTAAAACCTAATAAATGTTCAAGAGGCATAAATCTAAGTTGTGCATTTAATTGTTGAATTTCTATGACATTTAGATTTAATTTATTGCACATGCAATTTTCCCATCTTTAGCTTGCCTATACTTAAGTCATATGATTGATGGCATTGTAATTATTTTATGAATTTAATTTCATCATATGATGCCATAACTAATTAAATATTTTTGTGAAGGGTGATAAAATTAATTGCTTTCTGAATTCGCAGACAACAAGAGAATCTACAGGGACACATGGCATGCAAAAGGGATTCATTAATGGCAGTCTAATTCATTGAAGAAATGAGAGACTTAAATCTCAGCCATCCATCTCTCTTTTTACTCTTTTTTTTTAACCTAGCATCTTATTCTATTTTTCTCCACTTTTTCTAATGTAATCCTATTTTCGTCTCTCTCTCTTTTCTCTCCCTCTCCCTTTTTCTTCTCTCCTTGTTCTCCTTATTTTCTCTCTCTTTATTTTCCCATGTCTCTCATCTCTCTCATTATTTATTCTCTCTTTTTCTTTATAACTTAGTCTTATCTTTCTCTCTCTCTTCTCTTCTCTTCTTTTTCTCTCTTAAACACCTCATTTTTCTCTCCTCTTTCTCTCTCTCTCATCTCTTAGCCGAACAAACCCTATTTTCTCTCATTCTCTATTTTTTTTTTTTTCAGCCGCCCTCTCTCCTTTTTCTCTTTTCCTCCAATTTTTTTCTCTTTGCCTAAACCCTACTTTTTCTCTTTTTTCTCTATTTTTCTTTGTCACTACTCTCTTCTCTTTCTCTTCTCTTTTCTTTTTACTTTTCTTTCTTCATCTGTTTTTCTTTCGCAGATTCTCAGTTTATCTTTCCTCTCCACCTACTTCTTCTCTTTCTCTCACACTCTCTCTCTTTCTCTTTTCTCTTTCTTCTATTTTCAATTTTCTCTCTTCATTTATTTTTCAGTTTTAGATTAGTTTCTTTTATGCTTTATAATTTCAATGTCTTGTATTTCAATTCCTAGGATTTAGATTTAAGTTTCTAGCTTTTTAATTTCTGTAATTTCTATTTCAATTTTGGATTATGTTCTTGTTGTTTTTTCTTTTAACTTGAATCTTGGGTTGTAATAAGACAATATTATTTAATCCAAGAATCTTGTGCTCTTTTTTTTATTCCTTGTCATTTAATTTATGTCATTTAATTATTGTCATTTAATTTTCATTTAATTTCTTTTTTACTTTTCATTTTTATTTATCGTTATTTACTTTAATGCATGTTATATTCTTAGTTTATGTTTTGTGTTGTTTTAATTTCGTTACAACTCTCCAAAATCCAAAAATATGAATCTGAACTGTGTTCAGTAAACGCTTTTTATATTCTCTTTGTCTTTATGTGAGTTGAAATTAATCTATTTTTCTGAGGAGACGATCTGGCCTTTTGGGCTAATTATTACACAACATAACTCCTATACTTGGGATAGCCTTTGTGCTGCTCATTTTAGAGTGAGTCAAGTTTTTGGAACCATTGCCAGAAATTATTAGAATTAGTTTCAAACTTGTGATTTTCCTTTATTTTAATTTTTCTCATCTCGTCCAAATTTTTTTTTTTTGTCATACCTTTGAGTTCCTTTATCTCTATTGCATCTTTATTTGTTTTTTACTATATTGGTAAACCTCTGCTATTTGGACTAATATTTGATGCCTTGGGTTAGAAACATTTCAAATAGATTATACAGAATTACACCTAGTACTAGTAGTGATATTCAGAGCATAGAGCTAGATAGTTCTTCTGTCTCTTTTACAAGTGAGGATACTAAAATTGATTTATACAATCCTTTTGTGGAAGAGAATTTTGAAAAAGCTATGGCTACACCTGCACCACACACTCTTAAAGATTTTTTGCAGCCCACGAACCACTACACCATCATGCATTGTTTTACCTAATGATGCACCTAATTTTACAATTAAGCATAGGATGATGATAGTGATACCTCATTTCCACGGGATGGATTTTGAGAGTCCTGACCAGCACTTGACGGACTTTGAGTTGGCTTGCACTACTTTTATTACTAGAGCTGGCACTGATGAGTTTATTAAACTTCGTTTATTTCCTTTCTCTTTAAAGGATAAAGCGAAGATTTGGTTTAATTTTTTGATGCCTAATTCTATCTCTAGTTGGTTTGATATGCAATGTGAGTTCTTACAGAAATTTTTTCCTTTTCAAAGAACTCAATTTTTGCTAAGAGCAAATCAGTCAATTTATGCAAAGAGGTGATGAGACCTTCCACGCTTGTTGGGAAAGGTTAAGGATCTGATGCACATTTTTCCACACCATGGGTTTGAGTCTTGGAGGTTGGTCAACTATTTTTATACTACACTTACTCCCGAATGCTGTTAAAGACATGTAAAGGTAGATTCACATGCATGGAAGAATGGAACTAACCTTTCTATCCTCCTCCATTCTATGTAAGATTTTTTTTTCTCTTTTAAAAGTATTTCACACCATTAACAAACATTGTTTTATAAACTTAATAATTTCAATTAATTTAATTTAATATGACAATATTTGATAAGCTACTTTATGAAACAATATAATTTGCTTGTTACATATGTTATATATAATTCATATCATACTTATGAATTAGATTATCAAAAAGTGTACCAAAAAAGTGCTACAATAATATGTTCATTGATAAGTTCTGCACGACACAAAAATAGTGACTATGAATGGCAAACGCATCTAAGTTAGGATTGCTACTTCAGAGTTACAAATCCTTTAAAAAAAAAAAAGATTCTTACGAATTGTCTCGGTGTGCTTTCATTATTGATTGAAGTTTTGAGTCTCTTAAATTACTTAGTGATTAATTTTGGTGCACATGATATCCAATGGGTCCAAAATCCTCCATAAATAGAGGCATACGATCGTGAAAGCTCTAAAAGCAAAGCCCTAAGAAATATAGCACCGAGGGTGGTCAAGCAAATCCCAAAAACTCATTATCTTCACAAAACGTTCATATGTCCTAAAATTCAAGAATAAGACCCCATCGAAGTAGTTCCAATTTCGATGGCTCCTTGCATTTGAGCTTTGGTCATGGTGATCCCTTCCATCCTCTCTTTAAGGAATAAAATTGATGATTCTAAGACTTCAAACTGGTCTCGGTTGGAAGTAAATGAACTAGATCCCGCCTCAATCACAATACCTTATTTGTGCACTTGACCGCAACAAACAAGTCCAACCTTGGGTTCTCTCCAAAATAAAGATCGAACCCTTTCTCAGGTAAGAACTCCAATACCTCCTCAACCCCCAAACTAAAATCTCAATACAACAAGATGAAAAGATTAAGCTTTGCTCATGTTTATCTCTCTTGAAGTGTAAACTTCTTCAAGCAACTCCTTTCAATGAAGGCACCAATTTGTTAGGGACCCCGATAAAGGCCACCAAAACAACTCACCCAATTGCCAATTGGTTCGCACGCGACCACACCAATTGATCCTCTTAGACCATTATAGGTAACACATGAGCTAGAAATAGTAGGATCACGCTCAAAGATGAAGAACTCCATAAATTTTATTGTAAAAGATAATGTGATCAAATGATTATTAGTTCTAAGAACAACAAGATAAACACGGCTAAGGATTATTAGTCCTTAGAACCACAAGATAAATCGTCCAAGGGTTATTAGCCCAAGCCAAGAAGGTTATTAGCATTCAAAGTTGAGGTGAATGGATCAAGTGATTATTAGCCCCATCATAAATGTGCCTATGCTCAGGTCTCTTAAGCTCACAAAATCTAGCTCTCATTAAGCCCCAAAGCCTTATGAAGCAAATCAAAGTTGAAGCAATCTCCCAAGTCTCTCTAGAGATCTCTGAAGGCTTACTCTACTTTCTGAATAAATGACTCTATGCGCCTAAGGGTGCTAATATAGGAATCCTTAGGTGTTTACAAAGCCTTAGTAGGATCACAATCGAAGCAAAATCAAATCTTTTAGATTTTTAGGAAACAATCTCTCAAATCTAGGAGATTTGAAGTTACATGCCTAGGAAACTAATCTTTTAGAATTTAGGAAAGATTCCTTAAATCTGGAAGATATGATTTATTCAAATTTACTTGAAAGGAAACTGATCTTCTAGGACACTTTCTTAATTGGCTTGATCTCGCCACTGTCCGACGCCATACACAGTGGCATTGCCGCCTTGCACCTCCATGGGTGGTGATGCTCCTCCAACTCCCCGGACTGTCTTTTGCACTTTCCTTTTGACATTGTTATGGGTGGTGGTGCTTCGCCACAGGTACTGGCCATCAATGGTAGCCATTCCTTATCTTGACACTCCTTGGTCTAGTGGTCTGCTGTTGCTTGGCTTGGCTCATGGCTAAGGTCCTGTTGTGGCACCAAGTCATGGCAAGGCCATGTGCTAGTCCTGAACTTGCCATGGCATTTCCGTGACTGGATGATGTGCTAGGCATGGGGCATTGCTGGTGTGTCATGCCTTGTCAGGTGTGCTGGTGTATCTGGTGCCTGCTGCGGCCATGTCTTGACCTGGCTGGAGCGCTCCTGGCGTGCGCGCTGTGGGCTTGTCATGGTGTCAATAGGTGCCACCAAGGCCTTGTCTCGCCCCCTATCCTCCGATGCATGGTTGTTAAGGCTTTGGTTTTCACTAGGGACTCTTTTAGGCTGGCGTTTCTCACATTACGCAAGTTCTTTATGAACCCCTCCATGTGCTTCGGGGTCTTCTCACTATTGGGGTTGCTGTCTCGGCGGCACGGATGGCTTGTCTTCCAAATTTTGCTAGAGAAAGTCACTTTTGCTATACAACTTCCATACAACGAGCCAAATGGGCTACATTGTTCTTTAGGTCACAGAATCAATGGTTTGTAGTATGTTCCAGTCTGGAGGGCTTTCTAGAGGTAAGGTAGCTGGTCAGGCTCCTGTTTTGCATTTTGCTTGTAGAGGATTGCTAATGTGCCTTTCCTTTGGTTTGATTGTGGGTTACCATTTGCTCTTATCTGGGAAGAAAATTTACGATTCTCACACACAGCATCAACTTATGGTGTCAAAAAAGATTTGGCCCAACTAATGAGTAATGGACCACAACCAAGCCTTCCTCTAGGTTACTAGACCTGCGTTATAAGACAATGCTAATGAAGCTTCCCTATGGGGTGAACCTCTGATGCTTAAATTAGAATTTAGAAAATACAAGTAATTTGTTGTGTCTTTAGAATACGTACCAGGGGTTTTTGTATAAGAGTCATTCTGGACATCCTAGTGTAGGAAGGTGGTAGGTGGTGGAAAGGATGTGACACATCTCTTCATGCTACTCATAGACATTCTTTTTGACTGTTTTAGCACAAGCAGAGAAGAGCTATGACTAGGAGTGGGTAAGGGAGATGACTCATGTATACGATCTCTTCTTCCATTCTTCTAAATAAAAGTGTCATACCAGAGTTTTGAGTGGTTGGGTATAGGGCTGTTCATACTCGGTAGCGGTGCCGGTTATGGCAATAACCCTTACCTCCATTGGATGAGCCGATTTATTGGCCACTGCTATCACTACCGTTAAGTGTAGTAACCAACTTTTGGCTGTGGCAGTTCTAGCCATAGTGGTTCTCAGTTACCGAGATTTATATTGTGCTATTTTTTTAGCCTTTTATGCATTTGGCCCAATTATTTTTTTCTTAGGTTAAATACACTTTGCGCCCCTTATGTTTGGAGGCGTCGACACACTGTATCCAAATGTTTTATTTTTGAGACATTGAGCCTATTATGTTATCTCCTCCAATGATTTGCACCTCGAATTAGACATTGAGCCCATTATGTTATTTTTGCGTCAAATTAGATGGTAATCGTTTACACGTGCCTCTCATGTGACTTTAGTCCCTATTAGATTACCGTATCGCCCTTGAATCTCAAACAATGTTTGCCTACATATCACTTAAATATGTACAATACCAACATATCTCTTCGAAAGCAGACGTTTATTGCCTTAGAATCATCATTCATGAAGTCCTTATAGACAAATTCCCTCTCAATATCTTAACAATGGCAAGGGCAGTACGATTACTATCTAATTTCATGCCTAATTTCACTCAGGGGTACAAATAGTTGAGAGAGATAACGGGGGCGTTTGTTTACTGAAATTTTGAGGAATATTCTCAAAATTTTAGGAATTTTTTGAATGTTGAAATTTATTGGGTTTGTGAAAAGTGTGAAGTGTATGTGTAAAAGTGTGAAGTTTATTGGGGTTTGTGAAATGTATTTGGTGTGGTGGAAATTTTAGGCCCCTAAAAAATTGGGGAAACAAACGCCCCCAACATAATTGCCTAAATGTCTCAAAAATAAAACACTGGGGTGCAATGTGTCAACACCCCCAAACATAGGGGTGCAAAGTGTATTTAACCTTTTTTTTTTTTCCATTTGAACCCATATCAATAAAATCTAAACTAATGACATCCAAAATCAATACAATTAGAGAACATATTAAAAGATAGCATGAGCAATTTAAAGCAATAAAATCCACAATCAATACAATTAGAGAACATCTTAAAAGATCAACATTTATTTGCTATCAACATTAATATTTATAAGAATATTAATAGCGTCAAATATTGTATGAAACTACCCAATTGCCAAATCTCTAGTAATTTAAAAGCACCAGCTCAACTGAGATTTAATTAATTTTTAAACTTCATCAAATTAGTTTATTATCCTTCCAAATAGATCGTTTTGTGGTTGTAGAGTGTTCCTTAGCCATTAAAACTTATTTCAATAAGATTTTAGGCATAATATTCCTGTTGGTACCTGGGGTTTAACTTTTTCCCCAATTGGTCCCTAGGGTTCAATTAGTTCCACACTAGTCCCTGGGCTCTTTCACGTTTTGCATCCAGTCCATCTGTCAAGTCATTTAACGGGAAATTCGAACGTGGCAGACGGAAGCCAACTCAGGACCAACGAAATAGTGACACGTGTCCGTTGACCATGTCAGCTTGCTGAGTGGAACACGGAGGTATACGTTTGTTGTAAACGGCAACGTTTTCTCTTCCCATTTTAAGGAAACCCTATCTCCTTTTTGGAACACAAAGAGCCCTAATCTTTGAAATTCATTTCAGCTTCCTCCCAATTAGAATCTGATCTCAACATACCCAATTTCCATTCATTGTTCATATATGCGAGCTTCTTCGAGATTGGGTCGGGGGCCATGGCATCGACGGTTTCCACAACTTTTTGGAATTCTTCTGCTCTGAAGGAAGATGGTGTGATTTCTATTTCTATAGTTTCGAAGAGTCAATTTTTTTTTTTTAAGTATTCTGATCTATATACTCTTCGTGGACTAGTTTATAGAACCATTTCCAAACAATAGTTCCATTAAATTAGTGGGTTGCTTTTTAATTAATTCACTCCATGACGTGTTCATCTTTTGGCAATTGTGAATTTGAGTGGGTAATCTTTTTTTTTTTTTTTTTTCTTCTAGTGATGGCAAATGTTGTTAAACTTGTCGAAGATTGAGTACGTGTTCATTTTTTTTTTCCAGCGATGGAAAATGATGTTAAATTTGTTGAAGATTGAATACGTGTTCATCTTATTCTTTCTTCCAGCGATGGTAAATCTTTTGGCAATTGTGAATTTGAGTGGGTAATCTTTTTTTTTTTTTTTTTTTTTTTTTTCCCAACGATGGCAAATTTTGTTAAACTTGTCGAAGATTGAATATTTGTTCATTTTTTTTTTCTGGCGATGGCAAATGTTGTTAAACTTGTCGAAGATTGAATACGTGTTCATTTTTTGTTTTTCCAGTGATGG
>CM025855.1:33138425-33177756 GCA_003952965.2 Morella rubra
AAAAAGTCAGAGAGCCAACAAACAACTTCATGCACAGACGCTAATATAAATAGCAATATTAAATTCAAACACGTGCTTTGTTGTATGGGACCACAACAATAATCAAATGAGCAACAACAATGTGCACAGAGACACATAACAGACAAAAGTCCTTTGCTATTGGGACCACAACACATAACAAACAACAATCTTCCTTTAATATATGCACACGGACAGACCCACATTGATAGCCCATAAACGTTACTCGGTCCAAGAAACCATAAACAAAAGAAACAAAAACAAAAGAAACCATAAATAAACAAACAAAAAAATTCGTAGCAAAAAGCAACTATAAACAAAAGATACTAGCAATCCTTTAACATATGCCAAAAAGCACTAAGAAACGCTACTGGGTCCACTAGCAGCCATAAATATATGGCAAAAAGCACTAGGAAACGCTACTGAGTCCACTAACAGCCATAAACAAATGATTCCCAACAAAAAGCACTCCATTACCTCTCCTCTTTGCAAATTCGGAATGCCTCTTTAGGCGCAGAGAAGCGCTGCACTTTTTATCTTCTTTCAAGCGGCACTTTAGGCAACAATCGGCTTGCGAATTTATCCCTCGAAGATTTTTTGTGTGACAGGAAGCTTAGGTTCGTGCTGAGATTACAATTTGGGGATTAGGTTAGGTTTTGGGGATTTTCGTGTTTGCGACTTTGTATGGGCAGCTGTAGAGATTTACAACTTTGCCCATTATTTTTACTGACGTGGTTTCAATTTTAATGACATGGCTTTTTTTTTGTAGTTTTCGTGGAAAATGAAAAATAATGGGGGACACATGTCACTATTTCGGTGGTCCTGAGTTGGCTTCTGTCTGCCACGTTCGAATTTCCCGTTAAATGACTTGACGGATGGATTGGATGCAAAACGTGAAAGAGCCCAGGGACTAGTGTGGAACTAATTGAACCCTAGGGACCAAATGGGAAAAAAGTTAAACCCCAGGGACCAACAGGAATATTAGGCCAAGATTTTATAAATGAAAGGTTAGAGATTTATATTTACTTAGCTTACATATTAAAGAAATAAAACTCATGGCTATTATTTATGTTAGGGCTGTTTAAACCCAGTAGCAGGACCGGTTATGGCAATAACCGCCACTGCTACCAGATGGGCTGATTTTCAAATATTGGCCACTGCTACCACTACATTAAGTATGGAAACAATGTTTCTGGTATTGGTGCCAATACCCATGGCGGGAGGATCGAAAAGTTCCAGTTTCCTTGAATAGCCTTAGTTGGGTGTGCTTGGGAGGAGGAGGCCTCCCTTTTTGTGAAGAGATCTCGTACGACTGATTGGACTTAGTGTGGAAGCCCCCTCTGTGGGTAGAAGGTTCTTTTCGACTGATTGGATGTGGCCCTGCAGACTAGGAGGCTCTAGCTTTCCTCCTTTAGGCCTACATCGTCGGTTACTGGGACCCTTCGGACCTCGGGCCTTTCCTTGTGTACCCAGGGCCCATTTTGCCCTCTTTCTTTAGGGACTTCCCCCATTGGGCCTTTTGTGCTTCCGCTGGGCTGGACTTGGCCAGGTGGGCCAAAAATGCTTCACCATCAAGATATATTTTAAAAAGTAGATTCATGAGTGTCGACAAGTATTGGACTAATTTTCTTGACATCCTCTACCATGGGGGATTTTCAAGACTCGTTATGTTCCTACACCGTTAAGATAAAATTAAGGTGAAATTTGTGTTTGGCTGGTATGAAAACTTAACAAAGCTATAAGGTCTCTAATTCATCTATGCTCGTCCTCTTTAGTGGCAAGTTTATAATGGGCTAGAGGGAACAAGTTCTCTACCATGCCTCTCTGGATTTCTCTCACCAATCTATTTAGTCACCTTTTCCTTTTTCTTCTTTCCTACATTTTCATTGCTATGCTACTCTTTTTTCTGCTATGCCTATGTTTGACTCCTTCAACTACCTTCCTTTCTTTTTCGCTTCATCTCATCCTTGTATACTCTTTTTTTTTTCCTGCCTTCGCTTCTCTTTCTTTTTATCCTTCATCAACCCTTCATCCTTCCAACTCCCTTTAGCTTTCAGCTCCTTATCTCTTTGATCTTCCTCTCTAATGCTCTATCTATGCCCCTCCCTTCGTCTAAGATTGACCATCTAATACAAAAGACTACTCGACTAGGATGGGATACCTTCCACTCACAACTTTCTCATTTTCCTCCTCATGCTAAAGCTCATGCTTCCCTGTCCTTGGCCGGAAAAATTATTTCTTACAAGTGAATATCTCATAATGTGGTTCAATCAACCCTTCAGGTTATCTGGAAATCTGCCCAACACTTTGTCATTGAGGAGGTTAGTCCTAATCTCTTCTTCTTCCACTTTGGCTGAGAGGAGGACAAATAAAATATCATCATTAATAGCCCATGGAACATCCGGGATCAGTTGCTAGTTCTGAAGAATTGGGATTTGGACTAGCTTATTCATGAGGTTATTTTCTCTAAGGTGGCTTTCTGGATCCAGGTGCATGATCTCCTACGAAGTAGATTTTCAAAAGCACATGCAGAGCTCATTGGAAATAATGTAGGTAGATTGCTTGACATTGATTTAGAGGGAACTGAAGAATTTTATCACAGTTGCTTCATTTGTCTTCGTGTAGAGGTTGACATTACAGAGTCTCTTCCTCGTGCTTTTCCTGTACGTAGAAAATTCTCATTCCCATTTTAGGTTTGTTTTTGTTTTCAGAAGCTTGCGACTTTTGTTACACATGGTCACATTGGACATGTTCAACTTGTTTGTGATTGGTCTGATGATAAATACCCTGTCATACCTTATGATCATTTTCTATGAGCAGAACCATAACCTCCCATAGAAAGCCAGTTATAATTCGATGGACCCCTCCTCAGATGATGTCTAATTTTCAAGAGAAGACTTCAGAGCCCATGAAATCTCCGGCTCTTCTCCCTACTCACCAACTTGGTAAAGAACCACTGGTTTCACTTAGGCATAGTCTTCGTCATAACGAGGGACTTGTTCACTTAGGTTTCACCTGTGTCATTGCTCTTGTTCCCATACCTGAGGGGTTTCCAGATTTTACACGTACATTAGCCCACTTCCCATTTCTGCTCCCAAAATTTATTACCTGCTGAACTCATCAAAATCCCCTGGAATTCAAAAAGTGAATTTATCTAGTCATCAGCAAAGTGGGGACCTCGATGACAGCCCTCAGGACAAGAGGTCTTGTAAGTATATTGGGCCCGAGAAGTAGGCCAGGACTATTTCTGATGCAATTCGGGCCTCTGCCCATAAAGTGGAAACTGGTCCTTCACATCTAAATCCTATTCCTCATACTATGACCTTCCAACAATACAACAAGCTTGGGCTTACTGATCAAAAGTCTTCTTCTCTTGGTCCAACTCCTCTTGCTGAAGCTCTTCTTTCCTCACAAACTTGTGAGTTTGATCAACCAAAGAAGTGTCCCCTTTCGTTTGACCGTAACTTTCCTATAGTTAAAAGATTTCTTTCCATTTTTGGTACTATCCTCCATGTTCCAAGTAATTCTGAACATTAGTTATTTGTTGAAACAATAGTTGTGTTGACAGCAACTCCAAATTCAGTTTAGCAAAGGAGAATGCATGTCCCTCATCAGTATTATAGAAACATTCACACCGGTTCTCATCTGCGTCTATAGTTCCTGATTAGTCCAAGGCAGCTAAGGAGGTGGGGCCTATACCGCCCTAACATGAACTATGAGAATAATGTCTTGGAATTGTCGAGGGATTGTTCGATCCTCGACAAGACGTGCTCTATGGGTTTATGTAAATAAATATAGTCATGACGTTATTTTTTTGTCTGAGACAAAATCATCCATAAGGTTTTTAACAGAATGAGTTTTTCCCTTCTTTGGATTATGCACCCTATAGGCTTAAAGGGTGGTCTTTTGTTAGCTTGGATGGACTCTTTTCGACTGGATATTGTCATATCAAATGATAATGTAATTAATGTTTTGCTGTATATTGATGACCTCTCCCCAAGTTTGTTCTCTTTTGTTTAATGCTCTCCTATTAACGTTAAGATTACTTTTAGAATTTTCTCTACATATCAAAATCTCAGTTCAATGGCCCTTGGGTGGTGCTAGGAGATTTTAACATGGTTCTTAAGCAAGAGGAGAAACTTGGGGGACGTGCTATTGTCTCCTCCTTAAAAAATAAATATCTTCAGCTCATTAATTCTTTTGGTCTAGAGACTTGGGCTTTATTGGTTCTTCTTTTACGTGGATGAATAAGAGGATGAGTTTAGCATATATCTATGAACAACTTGATCGGGTTGTTGCTTCTCAAGATTGGTGGGTCATTTTCCTAGAGGTTGTGGTTTATCATCTTCTGCACCTCTCATTCGACCATTGCCTTCTTTATTTTAAATTTGTATGGTGTACAACCATCTTTGCCCAAGCCTTTCTGCTTTGAGGAATTTTGGCTCCAAGACATCTCTTATTTTTCTATAGTTGCTACGGCTTGGGCTCAGTCTCACATTGGCACAATTTTTTTTTTCTTTTTCAAGTTGCTTGTAAATTGAAGGTTTAAATGCACTCCATACCTCCATGGTATTTCCATTTTGTAAAAATATCCATGAAGTAAGAAAAGTTTATTTTCTATTCCTGAGGTAACCTTTCGTTTTAAAATATTCCCCTTCGGTGTCCGTTAAAAACTTAACGTAGGTGACGTGGCACGTCTCTCACACATTTGCACCAAAACTTGCACCGGGACTAGCCAGTCATGTTTGTGGGCCCCTCTCTCAATCTCCAAGTGCACCATGCAAGTTGCCCATTATACGCCTAGTCCCCATCTCCAAGTCATATGCTATCAGTATAAAACCCCTCCATTTGTGTCCGTTTAAAAACTTAACGGGACTAGGTGATGTGGCACGTCTCCACACGTCTGCACCATCACCGACAGATGCTCATTTGTAAAACTCAATAACCTAAACAAAAGACCGAACGATGCTATTTTTGTTTTAACAAAAAAACCCTCAAAATGCCCCTTCTCCCCCTAAATTTTCCCCAAGTGCTTTGGTTTTTCCTCTGCGTATTTTGTTCCTGAACCCTAATGTTTCTCCTAAATTTTGCCTCCTCACCACCTGAATTCATTCGAGCACCAACATTTCCCTCCCATCTACGTCTTTTGTTCGATCAACCCACATTTCCCTCCCTAAATGCTATGTACTCAGATTCCCAATCCTCCTCCCGCCGATCTAGAGTCTCCCAACGAGGAGTTATCTCTAAGTGCAACCCGACGGTATGATCTATCACCGTGATCTTCTTGCATGCCAGAGGACTTCCCTGACAGATAGTAACCCAGGATGCCAATTTTATGGCTATCCCATGTACTGCAGCTATACTGTAAGTTCCTATCTTTGACTCGGTTTTGGGTGAAAGTTTGATTATAATTCGTTATAATACTTGTGTTTCTTCCAATGCTTAATAACTGTAAAGGACTTCCAAATTAATTCGTTATCATACATGTCATGTGTTTCTTCCCTACCCCGGGATTGAAATTTTGATGAATAACTGTTTCGATGCAGAACTGTTGTAGTATTTCTTCCAAATTTTAATTTTGTTCCAAATTAATTTGTTATCATCATTATGTGTCTCTTGGAAGTTTAGGACCCATAATTTGGAAGTTCTATGGAAGGAAATTCATTTTATTTTCTCCACTTGTTTACTCATATTGAATTATGTTCTCTATTGAATAACAATTCCAGAGCTCAATTTCTTCAAGGTTTTGGAGGTTTGGAGGTACTGTAATGTCCCAAGAACCTATTGTACTTCGAAAATAACAAATTAATTCTACTACAATTGTGGATATGTAGGGCTTGTAAATTTGAAATCATACCTATCCACAACTATCACAAATTTGCTTTTCCTCAAATAGTTTTCACTAAGTAAGATGTGTGTTAGTTGCATGTAATTTTGAGGTGCAACATAGACAAAAAGTAAATATGTCCCCCATCTGCCTGTAAATAAAAAATATCAGAATAGAAGTGGTTTTGCATTCATCTTCATGCTATGCATCTTTTTAGTTGGAAGGAGATCTAAGTGTGTGACAACTTGGGTTGTGATTGCTGAAGTAGAGGGCCTTGTTTAGAGGATTTTATTTTTGTTGAATCTTTGTTGGCTTAATGCAATTCTTATACCATCTTGTAGAAAGTATCTTCGAAAATTTTTGTAATCACTATAATTGATTTCTTGTAAATTTTTGTTCCAAGTATGATTGATTACAAAGTATACGTCTTTCATTCTATCAATTGAAATCAATCTTTGTACAAATTGTTTCAACTATTTTGATGCCAGAAAATATTTTTTTTCAGAAGAGGGGTTGCAATTTCTTCTAGTGGGTAGATTCACCAACTTGTTCATGCGGTTAACAGATTTTACCTCTAATGGTCAAGAAGATGAAGAAGTTGGAAGATAAAGCACAAAAACTCAAGGAAAAAGAGTAGCGCATGACAAATTATTTGGTTGGGTCTGTTTAATAGGATAATTTGTGTATGGTCATAGGTTTTACGACAATGGTCAGTTTGAATCATTTTGTGACAATGGTCTATTTTAGGAACGATCAGTTTGTAAGGCAAACAGATTATAAATTGGATATGTGACAGTTTCTTTTATTAATGCAATCGATGTGGTATTTGTGGCAGATTATAATTGGAATTTGTTTAGTTTGTGTTGTGAATGCAAGCTATGTGGAATTTATGACATATTGTAATTGAAAATTATTAAGTTCCATTGCTTCTAAGGATGTTGTTTTGTGATACAATGTCAGCACATACTACTTCTGAAAAAATTTCCTGTAACCAACACATTAATAACTCTCTTTTTAGGTCTTTTACAACACATTCATAATCATCTGTTAAGCTCTTTTCCAACATATAAATAACCCTGTTTTCATGTCTTTTTCAACACATAAATAATAATCTGTTCAGGTCATTTCTAGCACATGAATAACCCTACATCAACTCATTTATTCTACAACACATGAATCAGAAACATGAATTCTAACTATCCAATCAACACAAACCCCTGACTCCACAAAAATAACACAACTGAAAATAGAAAAATGGCAAATACCACAACCTCGAGTATGTGTTGTCAATATCGATTTTCATACACAAAACCAACTATCCATCTTTGGCTTGATATAAAAAACTGTTCAAAATCCAAAAGTTGTTGTGAAATTCTATAATTACAAGTGCACCTATATCTCCAAAAAATTTATTACTTCATACCCAAAAAACTGTTCCGAGGTATCCCTTTTTGGCTTAATACAAAAAACTGTTTAGAATTCAAAATATTAACTGATCATTGAGTGGCCCGTGTTCTATAAACACCTTTAGCACGCCTGCTCGTAACACGTGCTAGTTGATCCTCTTGAGTAGTCCTTCGGGCTTGCTGTGTGCATGAAAAATTGAAGTAAGTTAGTTTTATTCCAGCACGTAAAAAGGGACTATTTGGCAGATATCAGATTGTAATAAGTCAGTTACAAATAGTTTACTTGACTCCCATAAATCCTTGTGGCTGGGCCTGACTGGTTAGTACAAGCAGGTTGACTCGTACCACAAGTCCTCGTGTCAATGCCTTCTTGGTCCCCACAAGCAGGATTATTCACACCGAATGTGCCCTCCGCATCAGCAAGCTGCATATAAACAATTTACTTAGTTATACTATTTGTGACAATTACCTTCTGCTTTCTCCTACTTAGTTATACTAGGTTATACTAAATTACCCTCTTGAAGCGATGGCTAAGATGCCCCAGCCATGCTTGCTCCATCTTGTACCACGAAAAAGATCGATAACGCTAGTTATACTATTTGGTCAATATAAAGTTATAAAAATATACTAAAAAATTTACGGTTCTTGATTTTTTTTTTCTTTGTGTATGGCTTGCGGATACTTCTATTCGCTTTGGTGGCAACATCCCCTTGCACCAACCACTATCCACAAATCTTGACTAGTGGCTGGGCCTGACTGGTTAGTATTGACTCGTAACCCTCGTGTCAATGCGGTCCCCATTTTCACACCGAATATCTGCATATAAACCCTATTTGTGAAGAGGTTATACTAAATTACCCTCTTGGCGATCTATTGCTTGCTCCATCTTGTACCCGAAAAAGATTAACGCTAGTTATACTATTTGGTCAATATCTAAAAAATTTACGGTTCCTTTGTGTATGGCTTCAGTAGCTTTGGTGGCAGCTTACATCCCCTTGCATAATGACCTGGTTACCACGCTTTGATAGCTCATTCTCGTTCGCCTTGATATCCCCGGACGTCCAGCCCTTACCCTCGCCTTTGGTGGAAGCGTAGGAAGGTCAACGTGTATCTATGGCCATGACTCTGGACCCGACAAAGCCCGTCGGTATGCATCAATGCGGTAACAATTGTCCACAAATTCCTCTGGTTCTCTACGAGAGAAATATATGGTAGACACGGCATGCGCACAAGGTATGTTATTCAATTGTCACCTACTACCGGTACAAGTTTGATAGGTCATATTTACCACCCTTCGTTTTTCAGTATGGTGGTCCACCCCATTTCCCTCTATATATGAAGTGGCTGCCAAGCTCCTTATTCTTCTCCAGATTTTCTTGGATCCATGGGCATATGTTGAAGCTTGCCTCCTCAATCCCCGCTCGTTTCCCACGGAAGCGATTCATCAACATCCTTATAATAATCTCCATCATTCTCAAAAGAGGCTTATCTCTCGCCTCCAGAACTTAAGCGTTAAAAGTTTCCGCTATGTTATTAAGAAGCACATCGCTTTTACTTTGTAGAAAAGGCGTGTCGGGATAATGCCTTCAAAAATTAGAACATGAAAATAGTTTATACCTTAATTATCTAATCACTACATTGAGTTAAGAAACTAATTAGTAATGAGTTTATTCATTAACTTGGGATCTATCTTAGATAAATAACGGTGTGCTTCTCCTCTCAAAGCTTCAATCTCTCTCATGTGTCTCTCAAATGTAGCAACATTGGAAGCTATTGTACACTTCCATAGAACATCCTTATATGCTTGTCCCTTACATCCATAAGACTTCATATTTGCATGCAGGTGCTTAATGCAATATCTGTGCTTTGTGTTTGGAAAAAGAATGCCAAAGACATCAAGCAATCCTTTAAAAAATACCAACATTCATGTTAGGTCAGAAACAACTCTTGCAAAACACAGTCAGATATGAATACCCATTCTTGGGTATCAGATCTACTAACATCATCAAGCAGTGCATCCAGAAACCATACCCATGATGCCTTTCACTCATTCTCGCATACTGCATACTAGATAAGGAACATATCTTCATTCCTATCCTTCGCCACCACACAAAATAATTAACTACCGTACGGTCCCTTCAAGTGTCATGCATCTACCACTACAACTGGCCTACAACCCATTAAAAACCCCAACCCACAAGCATCCAGATGCACATATATTCTTTTGAAGAATCCATGCTCTCTATCAATGAATGTTGTGCTCACAGGATTAAATTTAGAAATAGCAGCATCATAATCGTAACAATGTTTGTACGACTCTGCATAACTCTCATTAATTACCTTCAATGCCAGCCTCAATGCTCGGTATGCCTTATACTTGGACACAAACTATCTAATCTCATCGTACTTCTTCAATTAGTGCAGTGGTTGTCAAGTTAGGAGTGTTTCTGATCTTCTCCAACTATTGGTTCGCTATCCATTTGGCAGTCACAGCCCTGTTGATATAGTGGGTACTACGCTGGTGCTTTGATTTGAATGTCTTTATATGATACCTATCTCCTTCATTCTCTATCGAGTAATGGATTCTCCACTTACAATTTGGCGGCTTGCACCTCGCTGTCACCTGAACCTTGTCAGGTTTTAACAAGCTATAAGCGAAACCTTTGAATGCAGAACTGTTGGAGGGCCTTCTTGAATAGGTTGAGGTCTCTAAACCTCATCTCTGTACATAACTTCAGCTTCCTTCCACTCGATAGATATGTGTCATGAAATTTAGAACACCTTGCTTTGGTTGGACAACATTCATTAGCTTCACTGTCACCCTCATTCATATTCATTTGTGCGTCATCACTAGACACCGGTGGTGCCTCCTCGGTGTCTCTAGCAACAGAGGATGTTGCTCCAAACCAGGCCATTACATTTCCCGCTCCCTAGTCTCATCATCTCTGATATTTAAGTTAGGATACAACTCTGATTGTTCTTCATCAGCACTTCCCTCAAAATCACTCAAAACAAGTGCTTCTTCCTCTATAACTTCATCATCCCCATCAACCTCATTATCATCTTCCTCCCCATCTCCTTTGAATTCAAATACCTTATCTTCCCGTCTTCCTTATCTGCATGCAAATTGAATGCATCTGACTCCTCTTCACCCACCCGATCTCCATCCCTATCAAAGACACCATCAAAGGCACATTCTTTATAAATGTCTTCAATTTCGTCCTCTTCTGCCAGTATTGGGTTCTCGATCGAATGCACTGCATATAAATGCAACTCTTTCTTTGGTTGTTGCACTAAAATTTCCAGCAGCTTCCAGACATAGTCATCTGTCTGTAGGTACGTGAACGACATCGCATCATAGCGGCCAAAGTTTTATGCGAGGTGTTCGATGTTATATTACCCCATTGTGTTGTTGACAAACTTCTTAAGCACAACAACTAACAAGTAGTCTAAAACAAAGTTAACAATGTTCTTTTGACTAAAATAAAGCAACGTTAATAGGGCTGGATCAACTCAAATCTAGAAAAAGTCAACTCAAACAAGCAGAACAAATGTGGTTCTTACTAACAAGAAACATAACAGTGCTGGATCAAAGTGTAAAATAAACATTTAAATGTTGGAATGAGTTACTTAACAATGTTATCTTACTTAACAGTGGTTCTTACACACGGTTACAAAACAATGTTATCTTCTTTGTACTTCTACAAAAATTTCATAATAAATTGAAGCAGAACAAAGACATTAAAAATCAATAGTAGTTTCTTAAACTTTCTTGGAAACAAGGGCATGACACTAAAATGGTTACTTACTAACAGTTATAAGGCATGATTTCTTACCAAAAAATGCATGAAGATATGCATTTTGAAACGTACAAAACTGCATGTGCATCTTTACTCAATAAACAAAACAAATAAAGACAAAAATAAATAAAAGAAGGGACAAGGCAATAGATTATTTTGACTTAACGATAAGCTGGGACCATATGCGCAGGGACACTAATTTTGCACTCTAATCCAAGTGGTCCCAACCAAAACAACCCATCAAACAGAGAAGGAATTGGGTCCGCACTATTGAATAAAGAACACAAAAATTACCGACAAACTAACAATGCAATATCAGTTGACTAACCACCAACCTTTTGGAATTCCTCGCCCACACGAATAATAGAATATGGGTTACAAGCTTCGCTGTAAGATTCGGAGATAATGGGTTTCGAGATTTTGGGTGCCAATTGATTTAGGGTTAGGGTTCGGTATATTAGATTTGGGATTTGAGGGTTAAGAGTTAGGGTTCAATGGGTTTCATGCCTTTCGGGAAAGAGGGTGGAAAAAATCGGCTAAGTGTGAAATGGTGGGGGGGAGAAGGCCACACAGGTTTTTTGACTACCAACAGGAATGGCGCCGTTCCTCTTATTTTTTGATTAGTGATTTTTTTTAAAGTGACATGGAAAAGTGATGCAGGCATGGCATCTAGTTGGCATATGACTTGGAGATTGTGGGGCCCACAAACATGTGGCAAGTTTTAAATGGTGCAGACGTGTGGAGACGTGCCACATCACCTAGTCCCGTTAAGTTTTTAAACGGACACAAATGGAGGGGTATATTTTAAAACGAAAGGTTACCTCAAGGATAGAAAACAAACTTTTCTTACCTCAGGGACATTTTTGTTAAATGAAAATACCACAGGAGTATGGGGTACATTTAAGCCTAAATTGAAAGAAGTCAAAAGGGCTTCACGGACTAGGAACTTATAGGCCTTCAGAAATATTAAGGCCAATAAGAACCGGGTACTTAAATTGCTATCTTCATTACAATATGATCCGTCCTATTCTTCAATGGTTCAGGCAGAACAAGAGCTGCAGCATAAATTGAATGATTACTTAAACAAGAGGAGATTATTTGGAGACAGAAATCCAGTGTTCAATGGTTAGTGAAAAAGAATCTGAACATCTCTTTTTTCCCTACATCAACAATCATCCATATAAAACGTAATCATATACTATCCTTAAAAGTTAGAAATGGTCACTGGATCATGATCGACCTCAAATTAGCAAATGTTTCGAGGATTTTTTCAGTAACTTCTTTTCCACTAGTGCCCTCTTAATTCTGATGATTTTCTTGGATTAATCACTCCTCAAATATCAGATGTAGAGAATGAGGAATTTGTTAAAATCCCTGACGCTGGGGAGGTTAGATATGTCTTGTTCAGTATTGGTTCGAGGAAGACCCCAGGGCCTATTGGATTCTCCGCTCTTTTCTTCAAGACTT
This sequence comes from Morella rubra, assembly GCA_003952965.2. Taxonomy (NCBI): domain Eukaryota; kingdom Viridiplantae; phylum Streptophyta; class Magnoliopsida; order Fagales; family Myricaceae; genus Morella; species Morella rubra. Next base: position 33,150,944 of record CM025855.1, read on the forward strand.
TCGGGGCACTTTTTGGAACTAATGTGGTTACAAAAGTACAATTTCTTTCGGAATGGTAAACTTCTCCGTGAACTCAATCACACTAACATATCTCTTATTCCTAAATCTCAGAAAACTTGTGAACTTACTCACTCATTTTCGCTAATCAGTCTTTGCAACGTCATCTATAAAATCATCTAAAAGATTTTAACTTTTCAACTCAAGCCTCTAATGACTAGGCTGATTTTTTCATGGCAAACTGCATTTGTTCCTGGAAGATAGATTCAAGAAAATGTAATAATTGCCCACGAATGTATGCTCACGCTGGAACACAAGAAGGGCAGGGAGGGTCTTATTGCTATGAAGTTAGATACAGCAAAAACATACGATCGCTTGGATTGAGATTTTATTCTCGAAGTGCTCCAATATTTTGGATTTAATTCGAGAAGCATTACTTTGCTGCGGGAATGTATATGTACCATGACATACTCTGTACTGCTGAATGGGACCCATTCTGGCTATATCATCTCTTCCCATGGTCTTCGTCAAGGGGACCCTCTTTCCCTTTTTCTATTTATTTTAGGTGCTGAGGTGCTAACTCAGTTAATCGTTCGCAAAGAATTTCAGCGATGTATTAGGGGAATCCAGGTAAGTCAAGGAGGACCTCGCATCTCCCATTTGCTGTACGCTGATGATGTGCTTCTCTTCGCTTGTGCTTTGCATTCTGACGCAACAACCATTCGCGAATGTCTGGAGGATTATATGAGCTGGTCTGGGTAGTTCGCCAATCTTTCTAAATTTACGATGAGTTTCAGTCCTAACACCCCCATCCATGTTAAACAAGGGATTCATGAAATCCTCCATCTTCAAAACACACCTGCATCTGCAAAATACTTGGGATTACCTCTCTATTCTGGAATAATAAAGAATCTCAAGCTTTGGAGGAGCTTAAACAGAAGATTCAACACCAGATTGCTGGCTGGAAAGCTCATATCATATCTCAAGCCGTGCGATGTACTTTGATCAAGTCTATTGCTGCCACAAGTCCGAACTATTCTGTGGCTAATTTTCTTCTCCCTAAATCTTTTTGCTTAAAGCTCGACTCCATGTTCATGCAATTTTGGTGGGGAGTTGATTTGTCAGTAAAACACGCTTGGATACCAAAGGCCATGGATTCCCTGTATGTCCCTAAGCAAAATGGGGGACTGGCTTTTCGTAAATTTCATGAGGTCAATTTAGCAACTATCTCCCAGCTAGGCTGGAAACACTACATAAATCCTCTTCTTTATGGACAAGATTTTTCACTCACAAATACCTTAAGCGAAGTGAATTTTTAGCAGCCTCTCCCAAATCTTCTGACTCGGCTATCTAGAAAAGCATCCCAAAGTCTCGAGATTTGATTACCAAAGGCATGTGCTTAAACGTTGGCAATGGGGATAATATCCATATCTGGCAAGATCCATGGATTCTTGCCTTCACAAATTATAGATCTCTTCCAAGATACCATGACCAAAGCCAACCTCCTAACTGCCGCGTCAGCTACTTATTGCTAAACTCTCCTCGCAGATGGAATCTTCAACTACCGCAAAGTTCCTTTTCCACTGAAACATATGCAGCTATTCAGAGGATTCGACTCTCACCTCATGAGAATCAGATTCCCTGTTTTAGTGCCCTACCTCTTCAGGTCTCTATTCCATTAAATCAGCCTATGAGCTTCTTATCTAATATAAAACTAGATCAACAGACCCTCTTTCTAGTTAGGAATGACATAAATTATGGAAATTTCTAGTCCATGAACATCTTAAATTATTGCTGTGGAAATTAGGTTGGAACCTCTTCCCCACCAAAGCAAAATTATCTTTTGGGCAGGACAGCAATACACTGACAGATGGCTCTTTTCTCTGCCCTCTATGTGGGTCTGCCTCTGAATCCATAGAACATTTATTTATTACCTGCAGTTTAGCCAGAATCATCTGGCTTTTGTCTCATTGGCGTGTTAATATACCCTTGCTCCAGGTGGATCGGTGATACAATGAATTAAACTCTTATTGAATTTTTAACATCTTTCTGACCTCCTCGCAGGAGATAGACACTTCTTTCTACTCTATGCTCTTAATGCTATGGATACTATTTGGTTCCATCGTTGTCAGGTGGTGCATGGAGGCAATTTGACTAATCCTTCCTCTATGGCTTCCCAGATCTTAAAGGTTGCAACTGAGCATAAACTTGCCTGGGCTACCTATCTCTCATCTAAGGAGGAATGTTGGTCTCCTCCCCCCATTGGTATTATCAAAGCTAATTTTGATATTGCTATCGGCCCTAACTTTGCTATGGCTGCTGTGATTTTTCGTCAATGGGATGGGCAAATTGATCACCGCATCCAAGGTCTTCCAACCGTGTTCTGCTTTAGATGGTGAGGCGCAAGCTGCCTAATTTGCTGTTGAACAGGCTTGAGCCCTTAATTTTTGAGAAACTCCACTTGGAAGGTGATTCGCTTCCGGTGATTCAAGCTATTAAGATGCCACAATTGGTTGAAGGATGGACCTCCCAACGGAGAATAGAAGAACTCATTGAGGCTTTAAAGTACTTCGCTTAATGGGAAGTATTTTTTGTTCACAGGAGTGCAAATGTCTTGGCGCACGAATGGGCTAGGAAGAAGGCCCGTAATTTTGGCCGAAGGCAGATGTGTGTACACCCCACAGATTGACCAAGACAAAGAACCCACCTCATAATGTATCTCCCTCCGGTTATGTACAAAAAAGAAAAAAGAAAAAAAAACAGAAAGGGTCTACAGCGGGCCTCAATCGGCTTAGGACACCTAGCTGGATAGGGCAAAGTAGAAGACGCATCGACATGATTTCAAATCCACTGGATTGCAGTGAGACTGGGAATAGCTGAGCTCTATTGAGTATTGAGTTTGCAGAATGATAGAGAGGTGCGATCAAAATGGCGTTGGAATTTCAGCACTCACATTAAGGTTGAAATGAATCAGCTTTTACTTTTGTCGGAAAGGAGTGAAAATAAATCTACATATATCATTATTGGATGCAATCTAGATGGGTTCTGTTCTTTTTTTTTTTTTCTGGGAAAAAAAGTGAAGGCCAAATGAACTTTTACTCTGTTTAGATTTGCTTAGTGCAGAATGGAATTTTCTTTTCATTCATCCTGTCCGTTTTCTTTTCCCCAATAAGAGATATCCTGGATAAAGCCCAACTCACCAATATGCAGAAGTCCAGGCCAGTTCACGAAAACTTACATCCAATTGATTGTTTGATGCAGCTGAGATGCTTATAGGCATCAATGAGATATAAGCTTACAAAACTCTACGAACCTCTCAATTGGCTGAATACTTGGAGGGAAAACTCCATAACCATTGTTTTGGAGTGGCTAGACAAATGCATTCCATTCCCTAACTTTCTCAATACAACAGCACCAAAAACGAAGTCTACTCTGACACCTACAATCTCAATCAGCATCACCAAGTCCATCACTCCCGTCCCCTTTCTTGGATATAGGAGCAAAGTGGGAGCCAGATTTCTTTGTTTGTGAAGCAATTTCAGCATTCTTCCGCAAGACTGCTCCTGGTGATGGGTATGGACGCTGTTGAAAGAGAGGACCCTGAAAACAGACAAAAAAAAAAAAAAAATCATCATTTTGCCTGAAGCATGAGATAGCTTTCTGAGGTAAACTTTCAGCTGGCAAACAAGCTTCTAACAGTGACAAGAAGACACAAGGAAAATGAGGAAAGTTGGATTAGACCATGAAGGAAGATCTCATCTGCTGAACGGCAATGACAGCCAGGAGTTCATCTTTTGGTTAAATTTGTCCATCAATCCCTGAAGTTCGACATTTTTTTAAACTAGTCCCTAGTGTTCAATTCATTATTACTAATCCCAGCAATAATGCCGTGTATGTTCTTTTTTCCTCCGTCCAACTGTGGCTAGTTTTCAGACGGAAAATGCCATGTCATTTACTGGGACACATTACGTGCTTTATGTGTATGACACTTGTCTTAGAATGCTCAAATTGACATGTCAAATTTGACCAAAAAACAATAAAACTTCCCCCAGTATTACAATAGAAGCAGAGTAATGAAATAAGATAAAACCTTAAAAATAGAAATGAATTATCTACAATAAAATCAATAAAACCTAAGAATTTAAATTAAATAAAAAAAAAAAAACATCCCATAGCCTTGAGATCCACCACCAGAGAAGTGTAAGGGGGCTCCCCTGTAACCCAAACCCTTCAGCACATGAGTTTCACTTTCCTTAAACTCTCAAAACATGCGAGACAGAGAGCACTTTTTACCTCTGGTATATGCTTCAGCTTTTCTTTATCTTACTCTCTTACATGCTTTTCACTTTACCAGTTAGTTTCTAACAGCTTCTGAACAATTTGATGCATGTGTACGATATAGCTCTCTGCCCCTAAGTAGGATATAGAAATGCATCAATGTTTATCTAAAAGGGATGTTTGATTCGTTATATCCTTATCTCAATTCTTGGTCTTCACCTTGAGAGAACAAATGCACACCAGTTCACCCTAGTCTTATATCACTAAGTTTTTCAAATGTAATGGCCTCAATTGAACTCTGAACTCACCAAAGAAGGAAGGAGAAGAACATACAAGTATTACTCGGTTTGGCAAAAAACAGATCATAGCAAAGAGAGAGAGAGAGAGAGGGACAGAAGTCCAATGGTTAAAACAATCTGAATTTACATTTCTTCCTTTTCTACTTGTCTCTTATTTTCGTTTTTTCTAATTTTTATTTCTTACATTTTATTTTATATCTTTTTATTTCGCTACATAATGTTTAATTTTATTTTCAATTATTATTATTTTTGTTTAAGACACGTGTTAGCAAACTCGATGACATAGCAATTCAACTGAGCGTTATGGGACATATGCAGTTGCACGGGACATGAGCCTAATTAGACACAATAGCGTGTCCAAAAACTAACAGTAAGTGGATGAAGGAACAAATGACATGCATAGGGGTTACTTAACCCTACAAAATAATTTTGAAAAAGATGAAATCCCAAGAACCATTACACTCCAGTTTAGCATTATCTTTTTTTTTTTTTTTTCTTTTGTGGGCTTGGGAGGGGGGTTGGTTTGATATTAGGATAAATTCTCTTTATCTGCTGTACCTTCTTATGTACTATTCACATCAGTCAAGGGGCTAATGGAAGTGTTTACAAAACTTAACAAATATATTTCCAAATAAAAAACAAGAAGATTGAGCGTCTCTGATCGATTATCGTCTAAGTATTACCACGTACACATGACACAAAAAAACTGAAAAAACTAAAAAAATTAAGCATCCTCCTTTATTCTCCATTTGGTATAAAATGAATTACTTGGCATCAATTGGGACCTAAATATGGGACATTCAATTATCTGCTTCAAGGGGAAAGAAATATTAATACAAAAACCCCTCATTTTCGCTTTTACGTACTTATAGAAGACTCACACAAGTAATACATATTAATAGTCAGTACAATCAGTATATCGTCAGCAACATCTCTCCCAATCTTTATAAACCCCTCTTACCACCATTTTTATCCTATAGATGGTTAGTCTCTCAACCACGATGATGCATAGAGGGACTATTGATTATGAACTTAGGTTTATATAAAATATGACAAACACATACTGATTTACATTCAATTAATAATAATTTTAGCATTTTTGTAGGAAATGATTTTGGTTTGAACAAGTTGTTTTATTGTCATGGAACTTAAGTTGAACTAAATCCATGCCAAGGTAGTTTGACCAATGCCCTACATAAGGCCAGCGAAACTTGATCCTTCACTTAGAAAAGCACATCTCATGATATTTTTTCCTATCTTCCCCCTAATACCTTCTAAACAGGGTATATCCAACCTAGTCAAGGTCAGGGAAGAACTAAGAAAAGTGCAGAGCCTGAGGCCAAAACTGCATTTTCACTCTGTTTCAAAATCGTTATAAAGTAAAGTGAATGGCACAAAAGCAAGTTCAGGGAAAACAAATTTGCTAATGTCCATCAAACCAATTTATGAAGAAAGCATGCTATCTCATATAGCCAAGCAAGGAGAATAGGAGTTCCAAGAAGTTCTATCACTGAGTTTCTTGCCACTCCTACCACATCTTTCATGTCGAGAAGCAAAGATTTCTGACACTTTTTGCCGCCGTGTTTGTCATATGCATGAAGGTGAGTAATATATCTCAAGAAGATATTATCAGACACAACTCAACCGAACAATGTCTTGGCTAGTTGCCAAATATTGAGAAGGCCATAAGATCCTTCTTTGCCGTACAGCTCCATCTCCAGTAGATAAAATGAAAAAGAGAAAGAAAGGAAAGGAGATTCATCAAACCGAAAGCAATTAGCATACCGTGGCAGTTGTATCAGCTGCTCGAGGCTGCACTCCTTTTAAGCCTACAACCCTGTAACATCAACATGAGGAGATATTAACCATTAAGGTACTTCTCCTGGACATATGCCTCGTCCAGTGCTATGTTTTTTTCTTGGGACTCTATACACCGAAATACTATTCATAAGCATACCAGCCACCACGAGGAGCATCAGAATAAGAGCTTGGGTCCATGGGATCCAACTCATCATCCTCAGTATTAGCACGTTTCCTGCTTCCTCTTCCACTTCCTTTTCCCATTGGAGGTTTCCAATTGGACCTGAACCCACAGTGAGATCATTCAATAATACTCTCTTTCGCATAAGAAGAGCGGATACGACAAGACTTTCTTAACATAACAAACTTGAAGACAAAATGAATAGGTCCTATGCTTTTCTTTGATTTATCTGTCACAACATTTACAGACTCCTTTAACAGAGTTGTATGTTGAAAATAGTTATTTTATTTCTCACAGCTCTGACTGATTTCTAGAAAGAGCTTTTGCAGTTGTAAATAATGGATAAGGACATGACAGTTGGGGTAATAGAGCTTAGGTCTTGATTCTATGCAGTTTTAAGCAGGGGATCTTAAGCTGCATTTGTTTTGATGTAAAATGAGGAAAATGGGAAAGTGTTCTATGTCGAAACTATTTTCTGGGAAAATTATTGATTTTCTGGTGTTTGGCTGACACACTAAAAATATTTCAAAATTAGATTTTTCGGTGTTTGATTTGTATTGAAAATATTTGCAGAAAAATTACAAAATTTAATAACACTCTATATGATGTCTGGCTAGCAAAGAACCCTACAAAAACTAGTACAGTAGCGCCCTAGGCTATTTGGTATAGTATGGCCGCGGAGACTACTTGTGTCAGGGTAAAGCCCCCTTTATGAGTAAGCCCATTTAGAGATAAGAAAACGGCCTTAGCTTTCTATGAAATTTTGACTAAATAATAAAAATAATAGAAAAGTAAAAATTGGGAAAAAATAAAAATTTCTTTGAGAAGGGAAGGAAGAGAGACAAGTTGGAAAATAACTTTCGCCTTGGAGAAGTGAAAGTCAATTTACGCTTGACAGGCCTAAATTTTGCATCACCTTCTACTGTGTTCTAAGTTTTGCATCACCTTCTACTGTGTTCTAAGTTCTGTGTCATCTTCTACTTCTGCTTACTTCATTTTCTAATACATCTAGCCTGTACTACTCTCACTTGATCCTCAACCTTCCATATTTTAGCTGGTGGCCCTTTAACAGGAGTTTTAAGGTAAATGAGAGACGAGACGAGGGCAAAATATCGGCAAATATTTTTTAGGAGAAGGTACAACAAATTTCAAACTCAGAGAGGACAAATTGTAATTATGATAAGAAACAAACACATGAGGAACACTACGTATGATACCAACCTACCAATCATACCTCCCTTCAAGACTATAAATCCCAGGAGAGAGGAGATTCCTCTCCTTATTTGACCGACCATCTCTTTCTCTCTCTCTCTCAATTGTCCACTTGCAAAGCTATATTTTTGGCTCAAAGTATTGGTTTCACATCTGCCCCCTTGTAAAACTCTTCGATTGAATCCCTGTTTTGGGCTCTTATGCTCCACTTTTAAAACCATTTCCTTGTCTCCAAGTATTGGTCTCTCATTGGTCCCCTATAAAGCTATTTCTTTAGCTCCAGGTTTCAGTCTCCCATGGTCCTCTTGGAAAGCTCTTCAATTGACTCCATGTTTTGGGCCTTCTTGGTCTACTTCTAAAGCTATTTCTTTGGCTCCAAGTATTGGTCTCTCTCTCTCGTCCCCTATTTCTCCTCTCTTTCCGGGCTCTCTATATTAGACATACACTCAAGGTCACACCATCAACATGCTATATAATAGAAATTTCCAAGTAAATTCTATGATCCATTTGCTTATTCCTTGAGTTATTCCTGGGAAATTATTACTGGAAAAAAAATCACTTTTCGCTCACAAAATATAGAGCCAATGTCAAATTGATATCTAAACTACCATGTTCACACATTAAACCTTCAAACTACCATTCGTCAACTTGTAACCTATGCTAATATCTGACCGTTAAACTCAAGATATACAAACTTTATTTCCAGTTCAAGATACAGGACATAACTCATCTTTAGCAGTTGCTGAACATGAGCTATCAATAAGGCTGGCTTGACAAATTTGGAATCTGATTATCTGACTTAGTTTCGTTTTGCAAAACCAGGCTCAAGTTACTTTGAGCAGCTAGATAAGTGTGTTGTTTAGGTGTTTGACATAATTTGAAGAGGATACCAGTGACTGTCCAATTGTGGTTCATTGTTTTACTAGTAGAGATGGTTCTCGGAAGCTTTAATTACTGCATTGTAATTCTCTTTTTTCCTTGCCTCTAACACGTAAAAATAGACTGTAGTTTAGATCCTGATAGATTGTGCGGATCTTGATTTAGGTTGTCAGTGATCTCCATGGAGGTTCATGAAATGCGGCTGGCTCATACATGCATGAAATTGAAATCCATTTCACAAAATCTGCAAGGGTGCTTTCACATGTTCCTATGTGAATGTTATCTGCATTTGGTAAATGCATTACTTTGAAGTGCATATAGGAAATTGGTTGAATAGTTCAAACGAAAATACTTCTTATTCTTGAAAATTAACGTGACTTTGATTATCATTATTCATGCCTTCATAAACTTTCATCAAGAAATTAATCCTGTAAGCATTGTAGGAACTTAACTCAATGTTCATTGACATCTGTAGAGTATTTAGTCGAGGTGTAGATCTCGAAGTTCCTATAGAAATCTGAGAGAGTTTTGGGCAGAATTATCACAGGTGAACAATTTATTCTAGATGGAAGAGAGTATAAGTTTTACTACTGGTTTTTAATGCTGGTATTTATTGTGCACCATGAACGTTTTGGGTTGGGGTTTCCCGCATTTGAATGGTTCTTCCTCCCCAACAAGTATCGAGTGTAAGTTGCAGTCATAAGTTCAAGACCCCCTAGATGCTGATGTAACTAACAATCGAGTATTATAACAGCAAACCAGAAAACCAGACATAACTCAACTCCACATAAGAGAGAGTACCTTTGTTTAGAAGCCTTTTTGTCAGAATCTTCTTTGGAGCTTGCAGAATTGATACTCTGCCGCTGGTTACTCAAACTGGGAGGCAAGAATTGACACTGTGGAAGATTGAGAACTCTGTATTTGACAAAGAATTAACAAAAAAAGGCATCAGTGAGCGTTACTGAAAAACTGAAGGATGTTTGCATGCATAGGAGACAATAAGCAAGAGCTAATAAGACAATGTCATATATTGCTGACCTATTTCATAGAGAAACAACATTAATGGTTACCAAACGCTCTTCATGTGGTGAATACACTCTCTTTTAAAATTTTGCAATGGCCATAAATTGCAAATCCTTATTGTCTGGAGGTTAGCATACTGCACCAGGTTTCCAACTATGACTCATGGGCATGACTATATCATTGCACAATAGCAAATTTTGCAATGTTTCTACACTGAAAAGATGCTTCTAACGCCCAATTGCACTATTGTGAAATTCGCTAAGAAGAGCATGATATCACCTTCATAGCAGATGTGGTCTCACATATTACAAAAGCGGGAAGGAATTCGACCATATACCCTATAACCCTAAGATATTTCTATTTTTTACATCTGCACTATCCCGAAGAAAAAAACAAAAACGACAAAAACCCTGTGACATAGGGCAATGACCTGATGCAGATATTTCCTTAAGCTGCTATATGCTATTCCAAGTTTTTAACAAACAAAAATCAGAAATGGTTGGAGATGTTTGAACATTTTTCTTTTAGTTGGCCAACTCAACTCAACAAAATCCGTATCCCTGCCAATTATGGCAGCAATTACGTATCCCCTTAAACAAATTGATTTGATCCAATCCGTTCTTCTTTACCATTGTAGTCTATCTAAAAGCACACTTTTGGTCATTAATGTACTTAGTAGATCGTTCTTTCATACTTCTACCATATCATGTCCTCTACCTTTTTTTTTTTTTGATAACTAAGCACAGTATTATTAGAAAAGAAGAAAAAGGATGAGTCAAATACAGTACAAAGGCTGCACCGAATTCACTCAAGACATACAAATGAAAAAGCTGAGAAAATAAAAAAAGTCCAAAAAACGACCTCCCAACACAACATTCACCCAAAGGAAAAGAGAAAAGAACACTTCGGCTTGCAAACTCTGAAGCGACCTAGAGGAATCCTCGAAAGACCTCCTATTCCGCTCCCTCCAAGGCCACCACCAAATACACGGAGGAACCATCCTCCAAATAACCTTCACTGAAGGATCCACAAAATTCCGACCCCAACAAGATAGGACATCAACTACCCTTTTAGGTATAATCCAATGAACATTCAGAATCCCAAGGACATGCATCCAAAGGCCTCTAGCAACTGTGCAATGCAATAACAAATGATTAACAGATTCTCCATCAGCCTTACACATATAACACCACTCAATGGCATAAACACCTCTTTTTCGGAGATTATCAACAGTCAAAATCCCAAGAACCTAGTTAACATTCGAAGTTCTAGTGGAGAATGTTCTCCGTTCTCTCTCCTCTCCGTTCTCTTTCCTGTAGGTTATTCCGGTTATTAGTTTGAGTCCTGTGGGGGAAACAGAAATCTACTTCCGACAATGTCTTTTATTCGTAACTTCCGTATTGAGTCTAAAGAGTTTCAGGTGTCTATCAGTGCTAGAGGGGTAGTCAAGTTTTCCGAATGGAGTTTGAAATCTATGAATATAGTTCATATGGGGAAGTTTGGAGTGTGCTGGCTGGTGAATATGTCTCATAGTTTATTGAAGGCAGGTACTACTTCCGATTTCTCTTCTAAGTTCAATGAGTCTGGATGTGGTTTCTTGGCTCAAAGATGTTTGAACAAAGGGGGTCGTTACGTCGCCATTGTGGAGTATGGAGGGGGTAGGAAGGTTGGGGCGGTGATGGTGCCAGAAGGTCGATATGCCCATGGGTGGCAGATATTGAATTGTGTCTTCCAGGAGGCGGTCTCTCATTTTGGCTCTCTTCAGAGTCAGGTTGCTCCTTTGCGTAGCCCCAGCACTCGCCCTAAAGTTTCATTTTCTGATGCAGTCGTAGGAGACCAGAAGTTGGCCGGCGTTGAGTTCAGTTCAGGTGTTGAGTTTGGAAATGGCGCCACTTGCGTTGCGTTAAAGGAAAACGTTCCATGTTCAGCTTTGCATGCGAATTTGGTGGCTGACGTTACGGCTCCCAATAAAGGTATTTTAATTGCGTCGGCGGATTCTTCTCGAGGGGAGAAATTGGCGGATCTTGTGTCGAGTAGTAAAATGGTCAGCTATACGGAAGTCTGGAGTCAAGTTGTGGGCTTGCGAAGGCAGGTTGAAAGACTTGAGCACCTTCTTACCCATTGGGGTGCGGACGACCCAGCACCTCTGACTATGAAATGCCCAGTTTGTGGGTTTCGTTTACAAGCCCATCAGACTTCGCGTCTCTTTAAAGATGCTATCGGGCCTTTGGCTGCGGGGGACTCCCCTCTTGAGGTTCCGAAGGTGCAAGGGAAGCCTTTGGCGAATGGGCCCAACAACCATGATTTGGGCTCTGGATTTTCGAGTATTGTTCAGACCCATGAGGCTAATGTGCATTCGTCGGGTGCGAAGGGGCTGGTTGGTGGGTTTCCCGTTCTGGACAAAGAGGTGCCACTTGTGGGTGGGCCGACTCTAGGGGCCGGGTCGGTGTCCGAGATTCTGCCGGAGAGGTCGCCGGAGGTGGACAAGTTGTCTGTTCCGTGCGAGGTTCATTGTGAAATGTTGGGGCTGGGTTCCAAAGTTTCCCGTGAAATTGGAATGGCGCAGTTGCTGTCGCTTGATGTTCCAGCGATGATGGAAGGTATCTCCCAAAGTTTCGAACGTCAAGAGGTTGCTCCTTCTGGGATACTAGTGGGTCGGGCTCCTCTGGCAAGCCAGACTTTTGTGGGTGGGTCGTTGGGTGCCTCTAGTAAGTCTCACATGCTGTCGACAGCCTAGCCTGTCATGCCTTTATTGAAGCCGGAGGATCTTGATGTTAAGGAGGCTCAGTTTTCCCCATGTCAGGAACTAGTGGAGGAGTTGGGTCAACTTTCTCTCCCCAAAGTGACCAACCTTTATTCTCGGAAGAAATCGATCGATGGGGTTCAGCTAGGTAGGGATTTTGATGTCTCTAGAGGGGTCGGGGTTTTTGATTCTGTCGAGCGTGGGGGGAGCTTCCAGAATAATGCTTCTTCTGTTCATACAGGGATTGAGGTCCCTGTTGGGATGGGTGGTAATGGGCATGCGATGACAGATTGTGAGACTCCTGTGAGTGCAGAGGTGGTGTGTAAACCTTTATGTCATGTTGTTTGTGCTGATGGGGTGATGGTTGACCATGGCAGTATGGTGGAGGAGGATTTGTCTGCTCAGAGTTGTGAGCAGGGAGGGAGATTTTTACAGGTGGGTAGTGGTAGTGGGAAATCTATATGGGAACCTTTGCAGATACAGTATCCGAATTCTGGGAGGGGAGAACTATCTAATTGGGTGTTGCAAATGGTGTCTTCCTTTCGTCATATGGTGGGGATTTCGTGTGAGGGGTATGAGAGTGAGTTGTTGGATTTGTTTGTGGCCTTGGAAAGGGATAGGGGTTCGGTGGGTAGTTTCTCACCTACTCGTTCGGGAGGTAAGATGATGTGGGAGTTGAAAGGATTAAAGTCCAGTATTAATTATGATGGAGGGGATGCTTCGTCTAGGCGTAATAGAAAGGGTGGGCGGGCTCATTTAGTTTGTTAATGAAGCCAAAAATTCTGAGTTGGAATGTCAGGGGTCTTAATGATAGGGCTAAGTGTAGTAGGATTGGTAATTTGATTCGGGGGTGGAAACCTAATTTAGTTTGTTTCCAGGAGACTAAGATTGAGATGATCTCGAGAGCAGTGGTGAGGGCTGTATGGGGGGGTCCTCATGTGAAGTGGAGAAGTGTCCCGGCTGATGGTGCTTCTGGGGGTATTCTTATTGTGTGGGATTCTCGTGTCTTAGAGGCGGTGGATTTTTGTGTTGGCTGGTACTCCATTTCGGTTAGCTTCAAAAATGTGGATGATGGGATCCAGTGGGCTTTTTCAGGGATTTACGATCCTAATGATGATTCTCATAGGAGACTTTTATGGGATGAGTTGTCGGGAGTGTTCTCGTGGTGGAGTCTCCCGTGGTGTATTGGTGGTGATTTTAATGTCTCTCGTTTTCCTAGTGAGAGGACGGGGATTGGGGGGGTTAGTAGAGCTATGGATGATTTTACGACTTTATTTCGGATTGTGGATTATTGGATCTTCCGTTGTCTGGGGGCTCGTATACTTGGTCTAATGGTCGGGCATCTCAATCTTGGTCTAGGATTGATCGGTTCCTTTTTAGTATGGATTGGGAGATGTTGTATCCGGAGGTCGTCCAGCGTCGTTTGCCTCGTATGTATTCTGATCACTTCCCTATTATGTTAGAAAGTGATACTTTTGGTAGAGGGAAAACGCCGTTTCGCTTTGAGAATATGTGGTTGAAGGAGGAGGGTTTTGTGGAGCGTGTTAGAGGATGGTGGAGTAGTTATGAGTTTTCGGGGTCCCCTAGTTTTGTGCTTAATTTGAAATTGAAGGCCCTGAAGGGTGATCTTAAAGTTTGGAATCGGGAGGTCTTTGGTATTATTCACATTCGCAAGTTGAGATTGTTTAGCGAGTTATCTACTTTGGAAGGGATGGATGAGGAAGGGGGTCTAGATGAGGCGGGTTTGGAGAGGAAGTTAGTAATTAATTGGGAATTAGATTGTTTGATTGATTTGGAAGAAGTTAGTTGGAGACAGAAATCTCGAGCTTTGTGGCTTAAGGAGGGGGATAAATGCACCAAATTTTTTCATCGTGTTGCCAATTCGAATCGGAGAATTAATTCCATTTCTCATTTGGTGGTTGAGGGTGTCGAGGTGGATGATCCTAAGGATATTTCTGACCACATTGTTCATTTTTATTCCTCCTTGTATACAGAACCTTATTTGTGGCGTCCCATGTTGGATGATTTGGAGTTTGACACTATTTCTGAGGAGGAGGCTGAATGTCTGGAAAGGCCTTTTGAGGCGGAGGAGGTGTATGGGGTGGTTAGTGGTTTAAATGGGGATAAAGCACCGGGCCCGGACGGTTTCTCTATGGCTTTTTATCAAACTTGTTGGGATGTCATTAAGGAGGATGTGCTCTCTGTATTCAATGAGTTTGCTAGATGTGGCCAGTTTGTCCGAAGTATGAATTCATCTTTCATTGTTCTTATACCTAAGAAGCCGGGAGCTGTTGAGCTGAAAGATTTCCGTCCTATTAGTCTGGTGGGAGGTGTTTACAAAATTTTGTCTAAGGTGTTGGCTAATCGGCTGAAACTTGTGTTATCTAAATTATCTCCTCCACTCAGAATGCTTTTGTGAGGGGCCGACAGATTTTGGATTCGGTGTTGATTGCGAATGAATGTCTTGATTCTCGGTTGAGGTCCCATGAACCGGGTATGTTGTGTAAATTGGACATCCAGAAAGCTTATGACCATGTGAATTGGCAGTTTTTGCTCTATATGTTGAGGCGTTGTGGTTTTGGGGAAAAATGGTGTCGTTGGATACAATTTTGCATCTCTTCTGTTAAATTTTCGGTGCTTGTTAATGGATCGCCTGAGGGGTTTTTTGGTAGTACTCGGGGTTTACGCCAAGGAGATCCCATTTCTCCTCTTTTATTTGTTATTGTGTGATGGCTCGGAGGTCCGGGAACCAAGGTAGATGTGCCAAAAAATTACATTAGTCCTTAACTTTATCATTGCATATAGGTTTAGCAGGGTAGGATGATGGATGAACTGGGTTTCCCAACAGGGGAAATGTTTCCAAAGTTCTTGTAGTGCAATGCCAATTTTTGCATCTCCAGAATTTGTTGGAATTTGTGAACGTAACCCTTATTAGTAAAAAGTATGTAGGAAGACTAGAAAGAGTAGATTAATCAACGTAACCTGGAAAGGGGCACACTTTTATTAAGTCATGTGAGAACCAAACATTTTCAACATTACCAATAGGAATAACCTCCGACTTGGACAAATTAACGAAACTGCTTCAAAACACAACAACAAACACCGAATTACGAATTGATCCTCCTCAGCCCCACACAAAAGGGTATGCAAAAAGTGAGAAACACTATATCCGCTCCACCCACACCACCAACCTTGGCGAAACCACCTTTGTGAAAGAGCCTCCATAACAATAACAAACAAGAGAGGAGAAAGAGGGTCTCCTTGCCTCAAACCCCGAGAACTACCAAAAAACCCCTCCGGACCCATTCACAATCACAAAAATTTGATAGAAATACAAAATTCAATCCATCTGCACCACTTGTCACCAAACCCGCATCTTCTCAAAAGATATAACAAAAAATTCCAATTAACGTGGTCATAAGCTTTTTGAATGTCCAGCTTACACAACAATCCCGACTCACCTAATCTCAACTTAGAATCAATACATTCGTTAGCAATCAAAACGGAATCCAAAATCTGCCGCCCCCACAAAAGCATTTGAAAGGCGAGATAAGCTGATAAGCATAGGTTCAGTCTATTTGCCAAAACCTTAGCAAGGATTTTATAAATGCCCCCCACCAAGCTTACGGAAATCTTTTAGCTCCACTACTCCCGTTTCTTAGGGATGAGAACAACAAAATTCTACGGACAAATGAGCAAATTCATTGAAAACAGAAATAACATCAATAACCTCCCATTGATAAAAAGCTAAAGAAAAGCCATCAGGCCCCGAGGATTTATTTCCATTAAGACTTCTAACAACCCCATACACCTCATCCTCCTCAAAAGATCTTTCTAACCACACAGCCTCCTCCCCAGAAATCACATCAAACTCCAAACCATCCAAAGAGGGTCTCCAAGGAAAAGGCTCTCATACAAGGATGAATAAAACAACAATCCATGATGAGAATATCCGCGGGTCCTCCACCACTTCCCCGTCCACCTCAAGAAGAGAAATAGAGTTAGATTTTCTATTGGAATTAGTAACACGATGGAAGAATTTCGTGCATTATCCCCTCTTAAGCCACAAAGCTGAGATTTTTGTCTCCAACTCACTTCTTCCAAATCAATCAGATCTAACTCCCTCATAATCCCTAACTTCCTATCCATACCCTCAGATCAAGACTCCCTTCCTCATCCGACCCATCCAGCAAAGATAGTCCCTCATCAAAGCCGACTTACGAGATAAGAGATCACCAAAAACTCTTTATTCCACACTTTAAATCTTGCTTCAAAGCCTTCAACTTTAAATTAAGCACAAAACTGGAGATCCCGAAAAATCATAACTACGCCACCACTCCCTAACACGATCCACAAACCCCTCTACCTTCAACCACATATTTCAAATCTGAATGGTGTCTTCCCACCCCCAACCGAACCGCTTTCCAATATAATTGGAAAGTGATCAGAATACAACCGTGGCAGCCTACTGGAGAACCTCCGGAAACAACATCTCCCACTCTGAAGTAAAAAGAAATCTATCAATCCTGGACTAAGATTGAGAAAAAAGATTGTTCGACCACGTAAATAAACCCCCAACCAGCGGTGTATCCACCAACCCAATCTCTGAGATAAAATCGAAAAAATCATACATGGAACTCCCAAAACCTCCATATCCCGACCTCTCACCAGGAAAACGTGTGACATTAAAGTCACCACCAATACACCACGGCAGATTCCACCAAGAGAACATACCTGCCAACTCATCCCACATCAAACTTCTAGATGAGTCATTGACAGATTTTGGAACGGGTCTTCCTTTGGGAGAGATTCTGAAGTGTGCTATTTGTTGCTGTTTTTCAGGGGGCTTGGGTGAATTGGCTGTATGGAAGGCGTTCGGTTCTGGGGTGCTTTGCGTTGAAAGGGCATACCTTCTGTTATTTTTTGTTGTGCTAAATGGATCGCCTGAGATTGGTCAACTTTGTTTACAAAATTTTGTCTAAGGTGTTGCTAATCGGCTGAAACTTTTGTTATCTAAAATTATCTCCTCCACTCAGAATGCTTTTGTGAGGGGCCGACAGATTTTGGACTCGGTGTTGATTGCGAATGATGTCTTGATTCTCGGTTGAGGTCCAATGAACCGGGTATGTTGTGTAAATTGGACATCCAGAAAGCTTATGACCATGTGAATTGGCAGTTTTTGCTCTATATGTTGAGGCGTTGTGGTTTTGGGGAAAAATGGTGTCGTTGGATACAATTTTGCATCTCTTCTGTTAAATTTTCGGTGCTTGTTAATGGATCGCCTGAGGGGTTTTTTGGTAGTACTCGGGGTTTACGCCAAGGAGATCCCATTTCTCCTCTTTTATTTGTTATTGTCATGGAAGCCTTCTCTCGCATGATGGAAAAGTTAGTTTCTAATGGGATGATCACTGGGTTTAAGGTGGGAGGTGTTAGTGGTGAAGGTATTGGTGTTTCCCATTTATTGTTTGCTGATGATACTCTTGTTATGTGTGGGGCGGATGTGGAGCAGTTTAGAAACTTTCGATGTTTATTATTGTGTTTTGAGGCAGTTTCGGGCTTGAAAGTCAATTTCTCTAAGTCGGAGGTGATTCCGATTGGGAATGTTACTAATGTGCCAGAATTGGCTTCGATTTTGGGGTGTAGAATTCCTGCTTTACCAATTACGTATTTGGGTCTTCCTTTGGGAGCTAGATCTAAAAGTGTGCATATTTGGGATGGTATTTTGGAGAGGATGGCTAGGCGTTTGGCTGGATGGAAGAGAATGTATCTTTCTAAAGGTGGTCGGTTGACGTTGATTAAATCTACCCTCTCTAGCTTACCTACTTATTTTTATCTCTTTTTCCCATTCCTTCCTTGTGGCTTCTAGAATTGAGAAATTACAAAGGAACTTTTTGGGGTAGTGATTTGGGAGGTCACAAATTTCACCTTCTGAATTGGGGGAAGGTTTGCTCTCCCATTCCCTCTGGGGGGTTGGGTCTTCGGAGATTGTTGGTGTTTAACAAAGCTTTATTCGGGAAATGGCTCTGGCGCTTTGCCACTGAAAGGGATAGTTTATGGAGGATTATTGTTGCAGCTAAGTTTGGCACAATGGTGGGAGATTGGTCAACTCTGCCTTCTCGAGGAACTTATGGGGTGAGTTTGTGGAAGCATATTCGTCAGGGATGGGATTGTTTTGCTACGTATACTCGGCTGGTGGTGGGTAATGGGTGTAGGGTGCGGTTTTGGCATGATGTTTGGTGTGGCGATAGTCCTCTTCGTTGTTTGTTTCCCGTTGTGTTCTCTTTGGCTCGGTGTAAGGATGGGCTGGTAGTGGACTATTTGTCGACTGATACTCTTTCTTCAGCTTGGGAGATTCAGTTCTTGAGGTCTGCCAATGATTGGGAATTGTCAGAATTTACAGCTTTCTATTCTACGATTTACGCTATGGTAATCCGTCGCGATAGTGAGGATCGTTTGTTTTGGATGGGAGATAAGGATGGTGTTTTCACTGTTAGAGATTTTTACGTCTCTATTTATGGTGGTACTTCTCAGTTGTTCCCTTGGCGAGGGGTTTGGCGGACTAAGGTTCCTATGAGAGTTTCGTTCTTCGTTTGGGAGGCTGCGCATTCTCGAAATTTGACAATTGATAATCTTCGGCGGCGTGGAGTTTATGTTACGATTGGTGCTATTTATGTAAGAGGGATAGTGAGTCCGTCGACCATATTTTATTGCACTGCTCTATGGCTAGGTCGCTTTGGGCTTATGTCTTTCGTATTTCTAATCTGCATTGGGTAATGCCGCCCAAGGTGTTTGATGTGTTGTTTTGTTGGGGAAGGAAGTTTAAGGATCCTTGGCTACGGCAATTTGGAATATGGTTCCATCTTGTGTTTGGTGGTGTCTTTGGAGGGAGCGCAATATTCGTTGTTTTGAGGATATGGCCTCATCGTTAGTTCATTTGCAGGGTGTTCTTATGCACTCTCTTTTTTGTTGGGTTTCTGCTATGTGGGGGGTCGTTTTCTAGATTTTCCAGATTTTCTTAGCTTCTTTGTTTGTATGCTTTAAGTGTTCTCAGTACAATCTTTGTACTGTTTTCACTCTTTATTATTTATAATATTGATCTTACTTATCAAAAAAATCAATAGTCAAAATCCGCCCATGAGTAGCCTCTCAAACAAAGGACACACGTACTGGGACCTTGGGCTTCCACACCCCACGCCAAGGGAAAGAAACATACCTATCACCACTGGAGAAAAAATCAAAGAAAGACTTAACTGAAAAAACACCCCCCTTAGAACCCAACTAGAACATCACATCCCCTCTACCACTTCTCACCCTCTACTCATAAAGAATAGAATAAAAAGCAGCAAACTCCCCCAGTTCCAAATTATTTGCAGATCTAGAAACTACAAATTCCACACTAAAGTAGAACCAACCTCCATACAATCCACCACCAAGGCATCCTTACAACAAGAGAGAGAGAAGACTAAAGGGAAAGAGCGGCTCAGAACTCTCCCATCACACCATTTGTCATGCCAAAAACTGAGACGCTGACCATCTCCCAACACAAACCTAATATGCGCTAAAAAAGCATCCCAACCTTTGTAAATGTGTTTCCAAAGGTAACCCCAAAGGAACCTCTCGAGGACAAGGAGATCCACCCACCACCTGTAGTACCATATTTCGCTGCAATAACACGTCTCCACAATCTATCTCGCTCAATGCCAAAACGCCACAACCACTTGCCCAACAAAGCTTTGTTGAACAAAGAGAGCCTCCTAAGCCCCAACCCTCCAGAATGAATAGGAAAACACGCCTTCTCCCAACTGAGTAAATGGAATTTGTGAACACCATCTTCATTACCCCACAGAAAATCTCTTTATAACTTTTCAAGTCTCAGTTGGGAGGACAGTTATATCGGAGAAGTATGGTTGTGACATGGGTGGTTGGTTCACTTTGGAGGCTCAGGGCTCTTATGGAGTTAGCTTATGGAAACACATCAGCAAAAGGATGGGACTTTTTCAGGGAATATATTAGGTTTTCGGTGGGGGATGGATACAAAATTTGGTTCTGGCACGACCATTGGTGCGGGGAGCGATCGTTGAGGTTGGAGTTTCCTCTCTTATACTCTCTAGCTCATTGTAAGGATGCTTGAGTGGCTGATTGCGTTGAGGAAGGATCCGGAGTAGTAGTTTGGAATGTCTACTTTGAAAGGACGGTTAACAATTGGGAGATGGAGAATTGTGCAGCGTTTTATTCCTTACTGTATTCGAAGGTTTTGAGGAGTGGGGAGGTGGACAAGCTGTTATGGATGGGTACTAAAAATAGGGTTTTCTCAGTTAAATCTATGTATGCTCTTCTATTTGATGGCTCCAGAGTGGTTTTCCCTTGGCGCCAATATTGGAGGAACTTAGTTCCCCCTACAGTTGCATTCTTTGTGCGGGAGGCTTCTCATGGGAAAATTCTGACCATTGACAACTTGAGGAGGAGGGGTATTTGTGTTATTGAGTGGTGCTATTTGTGTAAGAGCGATGGAGAATCGGTTGATCATATCCTTCTTCATTGCTCGGTGGCAAGAGGTTGTGGGCGCATGTGCTTGAGCATTCTTAACTTGACTGGGTTATGCCTAGGAAGGTGGTTGATATGTTGTATTGTTGGAAGAGGAAGTTTAGGATCCAACGCTTTGGCCATATGGAAGATGATCCTGCTTGCATTTGTTGGAGTTTGTGGAGGGAAGGAATGGAAGATGCTTTTGAGGATAGAGCGCCGTCTTTGGATGGTTTGAGGGGATCTATGTGCTTCTCTTTTTCTCTGGGCTAATTCGGTGTTAGGGAGCCCCTTTACGGGTTTTCCGGATTTTCTGAGTTTTTTAGCTTGTATGCTCTAGGTGTCAGTATAGTCTCTTGTACTGTCCTCTTTATTTTTATTTTCAATAAAGTTTCTTACTTATCAAAAAAAAAAAACTTTTCAAGTCTCAAGGCCACAACATTCGGGATAGGAAAAAGAGATAAAAAGTATGTAGGAAGACTAGATAAAGTGTTCTTAATCAAAGTAATCTTACCACCCTTGATAAATACATACGCTTCCAACTGCTTTCCCATCCTCTCTAAAATACCATCCCAAATCTGCACACTTTTGTATTGGGCACTCAAAGGAAGCCCCAAATAAGTCATGGGCAATGCTGACACTCAACAACCCAATAAAGACACCAACCCTTGGACATTTTCAACATTACCAATAGGAATAACCTCTGACTTGGACAAATTAACCTTCAATTTCGAAACTGCTTCAAAACACAACAACAAACACCGAATACCACGAATCTGATCCTCCTCAGCCCCACACAATATAAGGGTATCATCAGCAAAAAGCAAGTGAGAAACACTATTATCCGCTCCACCCATACCACCAACCTTGAAACCATCAACCACCCGAAGCGAAACCACCTTTGACATAATTCGAGAAAGAGCCTCCATAACAATAACAAACAAGAGAGGAGAAAGAGGGTATCCTTGCCTCAAACAACGAGAATTACCAAAAAACCCCTCCGGGGACCCATTCATAATCACAAAAAATTTGACCGTAGAAATACAAAATTCAATCCAGCTGCACCACTTGTCACCAAACCTGCATCTTCTCAAAAGATATAACAAAAAATTCCAATTAACGTGATCATAGGCTTTTTGAATGTCCAGCTTACACAACAATCCCGACTCACCTAATCTCAACTTAGAATCAATACATTCGTTAGCAACCAAAACGGAATCCAAAATCTGCCGACCCTCCACAAAAGCATTCTGACGGGGCGAAATAAGCTGATCAAGCATAGGCTTCAGTCTATTCGCCAAAACCTTAGCAAGGATTTTATAAATACCCCCCACTAGACTTATGGGGCGGAAATCTTTTAGCTCCACTACTCCCGGTTTCTTAGGGATGAGAACAACAAAAGCGACATTTAAACTACGGACAAATATGCCATCCCGAGCAAATTCATTGAAAGCAGAAATAACATCTCCCTTAATAACCTCCCAACAAGTCTGATAAAAAGCTAAAGAAAAGCCATCAGGCCCCGAGGATTTATTTCCATTAAGACTTCTAACAACCCCATACACCTCATCCTCCTCAAAAGATCTTTCTAACCACACAGCCTCCTCCCCAGAAATCACATCAAACTCCAAACCATCCAAAGAGGGTCTCCAAGGAAAAGGCTCTTCATACAAGGATGAATACAAAATAACAATCCATGATGAAATATCCGCGGGGTCCTCCACCACTTCCCCATCCACCTCAAGAAGAGAAATAGAGTTAGATTTTCTATTGGAATTAGTAACACGATGGAAGAATTTCGTGCATCTATCCCCTTCTTTTAAGCCACAAAGCACAAGATTTTTGTCTCCAACTCACTTCTTCCAAATCAATCAACGGATCTAACTCCCTCATAATCCCTAACTTCCTATCCACACCCTCAGTATCAAGACTCCCTTCCTCATCCGACCCATCCAGCAAAGATAGTTCCCTCATCAAAGCCGACTTACGAGATAAGAGATCACCAAAAACTTCTTTATTCCACACTTTTAAATCTTGCTTCAAAGCCTTCAACTTTAAATTAAGCACAAAACTGGGAGATCCCGAAAAATCATAACTCCGCCACCACTCCCTAATGCGATCCACAAACCCCTCTACCTTCAACCATATATTTTCAAATCTGAATGGTGTCTTCCCACCCCCAACCGAACCGCTTTCCAATATAATTGGAAAGTGATCAGAATACAACCGTGGCAGCCTACGCTGGAGAACCTCCGGAAACAACATCTCCCACTCTGAAGTAAAAAGAAATCTATCAATCCTGGACTAAGATTGAGAAAAAAGATTGTTCGACCACGTAAATAAACCCCCAACCAGCGGTATCCACCAACCCAATCTCTGAGATAAAATCGAAAAAATCATACATGGAACTCCCAAAACCTCCATATCCCGACCTCTCACCAGGAAAACGTGTGACATTAAAGTCACCACCAATACACCACGGCAGATTCCACCAAGAGAACATACCTGCCAACTCATCCCACATCAAACTTCTAGATGAGTCATCATTGGGACCATAAACCCCAAAGAAGGCCTAAGAAGCCGACCAATACTACAATCCAGAGAATCCCAGGTAATCCATCTCACATGAGGAGACTATTAGCGTCAAACACAGGTTTCCAACTACGTACGACACATTAAGATTCCACCAAGATCCCAATCTTAATCGACCTAGATGAGATCGTCATACATGGGACCATCGTCACCACCAATACACCACGAGATTCCACCAAGAGAACATACCTGCCAACTCATCCCACATCAAACTTCTAGAAGTCATCCCATAAACCCCAAAGAAGGCCTCACCCATCCTCCACATTATTAAACGCCACCGAAAGGGAATATAGACCAATACTACAATCCACCATCTCCAACACTCGAGAATCCCATAAAATTAATATACCTCCGGAGGCACCAACCGCCGACAAACTAATCCATCTCACATGAGGACCACCCCACAAACATCGCACTAAAGCCCTCGAAATAGCACCTATTTTCGTCCCCTGGAAACACAATATATACGGTTTCCAACTACGTACTAAATTCCCAATCCTACTCAACTTGACATTGTCATTAAGCCCCCCGACATTCCAACTTAGGATTCTAGGCTTCATTAACAACCTAAAGTGGCCCTCTCCCCCTTCCTACTTGTCCTAGAAACGGACGCTTGCTCCTCATAATTAATCGAAGACAACAATCCTTTCATTTCCCTTACCAACTTCCCCTCCGATCGACTAGGATATTTTCTACACATAAGCTCCCTATTTTGTTCCAACTCTTCAAACAGAGACATCAATTTATCTTCATACCCCTCACATGATACCCCCACCATTTTTCGGAATGAGGACACCATATTCAACACCCATTTAGATTTAGGATAACATATCTGCACAGGGGCCCAATGTTGCTCAGAAAACCCATTACAATCGCCAAACACAGCCCCTCCCTCCTCTAAACCCAATACTAACACATCATCCGCCATTGGCATTTCAGCGGAAACAACCACACCATCCTCACATGCAACCAACTGCAATTCATTCACCGAAGAAGATTCACCCACCAACAAACCATTCCTCCCAACAGACTCTCTCAAACTAACCTCAACACCCATCTCCTCGACAATAGACACAGCCCCAGAAAAAACAGGAGACTCAACCCATCCCTTAGAAAAATTACCATAGGAACTAACCTTAAAATCCTTGCCCACAAAGTGGTTAGAAGGAAGTGAATGTTTGAACCCCAAATCATGTGAGATCACATCGGCAGCAACAGGAACCAACTCCAAAGCCTCTTCCAACACCATAGACATTGAAACAGAATCAACTGCGGCACAAGGTGGCTCCAAAGCAGCTGCAACGTGCGATCCCTACATGTTCGACACCAGAGTGTCAACGGGAATGGCATCCTTCTGCCAAGTCGACGCCTCCAGCCCCTCACCGAGAGATCCCGAAAGCCCAGAACCCTACATACTTTCCTCTCTCACGACAGAACACAACTCCAGTGCCGAAACAGGGCTGACGATGAGGTCTGGGGAAGTTTCCGGCGTAGTCGCACCATCCTCTCCACTCTTGGGTTCCAACCCATCACCGCTAGACGCAACTCCCTCAACAGAAATGATCGCACCCTTAGCCGACATAGTTTCACCCTCAGGCCCACTTCGCAACCCACTACTATCCACACCCAACCCACTACGTAAACTAGCACTAGGCCCAGCAACCCACTCGTGAAAAGGCCCACCGAAGCCCTTCCCAATATCTGGCTTGTATTGGGCTTGTAAATGAAATCCACACACTTGGCATTTCAAATCTTTAAAATCCTTCGGGCCCCCATGTGCCTTAATAGCCATTAAATTTGCCAACCGATCCACTTGATTGTTCAATGCCAATATTTGATCCCTTAAATCAAAAACGCTGACCACCAACGAATCAGCTGCCAATTCCCCCTTCAGATTGCCCCCATTGGCCACCCGAACTATATTTTTATCGGAATCCACATCTTTTGCCACCATATCTGCATGCGCCATAATACTCTTGCCCTTCTGATTTGTAACACCGGCGACTCCATTGCCAAGAGCAACGGTTACACTTCTATTTCCGGCACTTATCAGAGGCGCTTTGACGACCTTAGCGAAGGAAACCTCCAGCCTAACTCTAGAACCACCTATAGGGTAAAAGGAAGAACCGGACTGAAGCTTGAGGTAGGAGACCACCTCCTGAAAAACACGATTTAAAATCAGCTAGCCATATCCATTTTTCCCTTCCGGCACCATAACCGTCCTCTGCCTCCTACCTCCACCATACTACACTACAGCCACATACCTCCCTCCTCTATTGGAACTACGTTGTGCCAAGAAACCCCTACGAGCTTCATTAAACTTCAAAGCAAAATCAGTTGCATGACCAGACGTCATCAGCTTCTCTGTCATATTCACCATCCAAACGGCACCAAACTTCCCCATATGAATCGAGTTCAAGGACTTAGTACTCCATTCAGACAACTTGATCAATCCATGATTAGAAACCAACACTTGCATTTCCTTAGAATCATTGGTACACTCTGTTGCACATAACCAAATTATCTTAAGTAAAACTTCCTCCACTTTTCCTCAATAAGGTCCTTCAAAGTAACCAGAGACCCCGTTTCTTATTTCATTCACCTAATCTTCACACCACTACATCTGAACCTTCTCATTTTGACTAAGAACATATTGTTTCTCGACGTAGCAGACGTTATAGATATGAGAACAACACATCTCTTACTGGACTCCTTGAACACTACAAGGGTGAAGAGCAAAACTGAAATTCCTCTTCTTTTAGAACTACTCCATAAATTCAAGATCTCAAGCATTCAATGATCCAAGAAACTTTAGTACATGCCTTCGTATAAAGAATGAGTTATGTAGGTGAAATATAAAGTTTCAAGAAGAGAGGAATCTTGGGGCTGTAATCTTCATTCACTTTGTATTTACACTTTGATAGCATATGGGTGTGATCATTGGTAGAGTTCGTAACCTCCTTTAATTGGCTGCAAAAATCTAATTCTGTGCATGAAATATCTACCTTAAAAATTATTGCCAGTTATTTTGGCAGTTCACTTTTAAGCTTATGAGTTGCCATGAAACAAAAGTAGCAAGAGTCAGTTATGTTTAATGTTAGGTAGGGTTGTCAATAAAACCTGTGATCTTAGCTACATAAATCATTCTGCCAATGTTTCATGGCAATTCATAAGCTTAACCCTGAACGCCTCACAGACAACCACTCTTTAACCCATTCCTGCTTGAACTCCTAAAATTCTATCAAAAAGTCACCTTCAAAGGTGTAGAAGAATTGACCATATCAAT
>CM025855.1:33178756-33208734 GCA_003952965.2 Morella rubra
TTTTGCTTCGGATGGTGGCTCTTCTTTTTTTTATTTCGGAATTTAGGTATCCATTGGGCGGGAATACTCATGACCATGTGAGGAGTTCTTCGGAAAAAGATGTCCGGAGTGGACTACTCTCCGATCCCCTTTCTCTCCATTTTGACAGTGAGTTCTCCTTCCGTTTTGCAATCGGTGGAGGTTGTACATGGGTAGCCTGAGCCCCGATCCTGATTGACGAGAATTGACGAATGCTTTCTTGCTGCTTCCCTTATTATATAACCGTCTTTATCTACCACGCTGCTTTGAACGCCCTGAATAGGCGCATCCTTTGCTGCCATAGAGCAAAAGACAAGGGCAAAGGACACTGGAAAAGATGGCTAAGCTCAAACTCCAAAGGAAGCAAATCCAATAGAGAGGAAGGAAGAATGCAAGCAACGGATATAAGCGTCCTAGCGTAGCGCGAAAGGACTGTGTAGAAATATGAAAGTGGAATTAAAATAGTCTACACTACGCCTTCAAAGGGGCCATGGCACATTTATTGACCCTATGGATTCCAGGAACCACTAAAGTCTCGTTTGTTTTTTGACTAGACTCAATCAATCGAGAGCTAGCATTAGAGAAAGCAGTAGAGAATCAAAGACTTCGCACTGAGAGCTAGGGCATCCCGCCGATCCTCGCATCGGCTCTGCTAGTTGGCTTTGCTATCAAGGCATAGCATTCTATGGACTCTTCCATCACGCCCAGAAATGGTATGCCAACACGTTTTCTCCTTAGCCAACCAAAGTATTCTGATGGCAATAACCGCGTTTGCCGTTAAAAGTCAACCGGTGTTCTCCCTACGCGGGTAACACCCTACTCGTATTACCATGGTCTTCCGAGTAGGATATGTAATACGTCCATAGGGACGACGTCACACCAGACGTCCTGCTTTAACTTCCCCAGCTCCAACTTAGCAGCAGGGGCACCTTCTCACCCCTTACTCAACATAGGGCCCACTGCTCATGCCCTTTTTGGTCTGATTCGATAGGGCTCTGGATGAGGCCCTTACTTAAAAGGGCTGAAGCCCCAACTGATCCACCATCTCCGTGGACGCTATGTTATCCGAACTCCCAGCATCAATGATCATCTTTGCACTGGCCAATTCCGACATAGATTCGGAATACATCCTTCCGTCTCCTCCTCCTTTCTGCTGACGTTGGCTCATGTTGCCGCACAATCTAACGACAGCGAAACTGTCTCCTCTCCTAAGCTTCAGAACCCCCGCTATGTTTCCGACTTGAACTTACCTTTAGAGCTTCCCGGGCTCTAGGCTCCACAACGTTCACTCTTCCATCTTCAGCTGGTCTATTCTGCACTCCCCCAGCAGCATTCGTGCGTCTGAACATTGGGACAGTAACGAGCAAAATGCCCCACTCCTCCACATTCATAACAGTTACCGGATCTCTCTGCTGAGCCTTTTCTTATCTCCTTTGCAGCAAGCTCTGCCGGCCTCGCGCTCCAAACTGATGGCGTCACGACGTTCTCCTTGACGCCGCCCTGGCGCTCTCCCCCTTTAAGAAGTTTGTAAAAAGGCTCACGTTTTTTGGCTTCCTATAAAGCAAACCCCCCTAGGTTGTGGCAACTTTCTACTCTTCCTGAGCTGTCTTGCCGTATCTAAAATGGCTTCGAGCATCCGGCTTCACCACTGCTGCCTGCTCTCTCCTTCTTCGGCACTTCCCAGTCCACAACAGACCTGATCTTCTCTTGATCCATCTGAATCACACCCTTGCTGATCCAATGGCCGAGAAAGAGCACTTTCGTCTGAGCACCGTTTCGCGTACAGCTTCTTTTCCTGCTAAACAACCGCAAAACAACACCGGAATTTTCTCAAAACATTAAACTTACCTGAAAAAGATTCTATTCTTCTGGGCTTTATTGAACTATCAAGTTTGGCTTATGTGGAAATGAAAGGTTTACCGGGGGAGGTGGGAAGCCGGGGGATACTGTAATACAACTTTTAGAGAGCTTGCCGCAGACTCAGAGGTATCCACCCTCCTAAAAACCAGAGAACGGGAAAGACTCCGCGGGACCCCATTTCCCCCAAAACCTTCTCTCCTCAACCCGGCTTCCCGGAAAAATCCTTTCCACGCCTGTAAGCAGAATGATTTCGAAGGTAGAATAAACATAGCCTTTTATTTTATTATCTTGTCTTCTTGGCTAGTAAAGGCATATGTGGTTATAAAGAAAATAAAAAGCTTCATCCTTTCATCCGGAAAGAAGCGGCAAGAGAAGGACCAGCCCTTCAGTCTATTAAATAAAGTGAAAAAGCCGATTAGGTTACCACTTGAGAGCTTGAACACCCTACCTTCCGCCCCCCGGGCCTTCCATTGGTCTTTTCGAATACATACCGAATGCGAAATGTTCCCTCGGCCGTCGAAGTGGTGCTTGACATACGCCGCACCTGTTATTCTTAGGAAATTCTCTGCTCTCGTCCAATCTATTGAGGACCATTCTCCTTCGTAGACATCCGGCCCAAGGAGATAATCTGCTGTTGCCCATGGCTGGCCCGGGAAGTAGTCTGATCGAGGTATCGATCGTAGTACTCGATCTCCAGTGGTAGGGAACCACTCTGTTTTCTTACGGGCCGTCTTCATCATGCTGATGCGTCCTGTTCCCCCTTGTAAATATTCTCGGGTAAGAAAATCCGGGAGGGAATTGGATTCCCCTTTGTTGTGCTCTATGTCAAAACTGAACAAAGAGAACATGGCTTGCGATCTTGCAAAGATCCGTTTGGCTGCCAGATCCTTTGCATTCTTCTCCAGGACTCCGGATGGACAGTCCGTCCTTAAAGTCAAGTGAGTATTTAGAAGATGCACCCGGAATTTGAGAATGGCCTTGAGAGCAGCCAAGACTTCTTTTTATTTTCTTTATAGGGGCATTTGCTTTGCGCCTCATTCCATACGCCGGAAGCGAACTGGATCACTTCCTCTTTCTCGCCATTCTTCTGTTTAAGAACTGCGCCCTACCCCCTATTTGAGTAAGGCTGGAAGGGGTCAATAGGATTTCATAGGGTGGAAAATCATTTTTTGAATCGATCTAGATTCGAATACAACTGGCACACCCGACACCTTTTGACATAATTGATGCAGTTTTTCTCCTTGGCTTGTACTCGAGATTGCCTTTTTGTTCGAAATCGATATCTTCGCCTTTGAGAAAGGGAACGAAGGAATTCCGTCTCTGGTCACAAGAATTGTTCAAGTTGAATGTGAATAATCGATTGAATCCGATCTTTGAAGGCTTCAAGGAATATCCGATGTTGGCGGTAGGGGCGTGGCTTTAGGAAATGTGTCTGTCTTTCGGCTTGGTCGATCAAAGAGTAAGCTTTCCCTATCAGCTGTCACTATAAATATCTTAAGAGAAGAAAGCGTAGAAAAGAAAGGTTTTGATTCTGCTAAGTGAAGTCAACAAAGAAAAAAAAAAGCTTTCTCCGAGAAAGCGTCTGTTCACGTCAAGGGAGAATGCCGCTTTAGAATTCATAGTCAAGGAGGACTTACTAAGATGCTTGCTATGTATATATCTATTTATTTGAATTCCGGTAATTAGAGTTAGAAGCTGCGAAGCTCCCTCCCAATCCCTCGAAATGTTCTTCAGAACTTTCTCCTTATTTACTGGTTTGACTTTTTTTTTGTGGTCTCTACCAGACCACAAAAAGGAAAGCCTGTGCGCTAGCCTAACTTCTCTTTCTTTCATATGCTCCTTCGGACCCCTCACATTCCAAGAGCCAAAAAGGAGATTGCCTCAGGAAACCGACAAATTTCTTCGCCCGGGGTAAGAAACTTCTCCAAATTCATCGATAAACATAGGAATTTATAGGAAGGAGGAAACCTAATCCAAAACTGAAGGATGTAAGTTATCTTCCAGTTTGGTCCAAGAGGGTTTCGTGGTCTACGTTCATGTGAAGATGGGAGATATCCATTACATCGATCTTCGCAAGTGGGCCTAGCCTTTTGTTCCAGTCAAAGGCTCGAGTAAGAAAGGCTATCTTTCGATCTTCCTCTCTTTGTTCTTGAGAATGGTTAGTAGATGAGGGAAACAATTTATGATTCATTACCAAACCGAGTGCCCGACAAACGAGTTCATCCCTTGGTTCAGTCAAGGACTGTTCTATCCGTAACACAGGGTTGCCATCCACTCCCGTAAATATGGAAACGCTTTCAACGGGAGATCAAGTATAGATTGATAAAAAGGAGGTACACTATAAATGTGAAAAGGATAGTGAACCTCTTTTAATTAAAGGGGAGAATGAATATGAACCGCTCAACAAGTCCCTTTCCATTTCCATACGTCACTCTCGCTCAAGTGATGTTCTGACGGTCCGTATATAGATGTCCCAAAGTGAAAAAAAAAAACTACAGACCCCATACCCCGGGAGTTAGGCTAAAATTGGGTGACTTTAAAATTGGAAATAAAAGTTTGAAGTTTCTTCTTTTTTTTTTATAAGAGTAGCAGGAAGCTCGATCGATAATATTAATTCCAAAATAAATTAATGTTGTACAACAGGCTAGATAAGAAAGAAGAAAAAAAAAAAAAAGTGTATGGGTTGGATTAGGCCAGCATGCGGGCTTGACCTAAGATCCCTACCAGCTTTCTCCGTAACTCTAAAGCAATAAAAGCGGCAAGAACTCAATTTCCTCAGTTACTATACTACATTTGAAAGTCGAAAACTCATAAGGATGGTGGCTGAAATAAAGCCATCATCAGGCAAGAGTTCCCTGTATTAAAGTCTGGGCCTTTTTCCACTGACTAAAAGACCAGCACTCACGCCGGAGTCAGACCTTTTCAATCCTAGCGTTTACTTGCTGTGATAGCCAAGGTTGACTAGTCCATGTGGCATGTTGGCACAGATCCACTTCTACCCCTACTCGCATTGCCGATGATAGGAAGCAGTTTTTTCCTCCATGCCGAGGAGCCTCGCCCCCCCCTTGTCTGTATAGAGAGGGCCCTTTTATCTTCGAAGGAGAGTATGTGATGCAGTGAACTCCCAGGACCTTTCGTCCATTGAGGCTTGAGTCCATAGTTTCTGAGATCATGTGCTTTCTTCTGTCCCATTAAGACTGGAGCTTCCGATATGCCCCTCGATCAGCAAAGGAGCAAGCTCATCTCCTAGCCTATTGGGCAGCAAATCACTCTTGCTTTGAGAACCTAAGCGCTAATACAGACTTTCTTTACATAATTAGATTGACTGCTGCTAATAAAGTAAAAGATGCTCTACCTCCTCACTATGGCTCTTTCAGTCTAGGAGATGGGGAATGAGCTACCATAATAAAGGCAGCCCTCGTTTTGATTGATTGAGGGCGCGGAAAGCACACGATCCGATCCCTCGAATCGATCAAGGACAAAAGCGTGTAATGGATCCCACGAAGGGCTTACTTTTTATTGGAAGCGACGAGTCAAATCCGAATTGACTCTGTGCTAAGGCGGCCATTCTTTCCTCTCTACTTCCATCGCGTCTTCCTGATCGTGCTTTAAAAAGTAAACCGATCGAAGGAACTATCTAGTTGGGATGCAATCTTATTGATCTAGATGCGTGAAGCCACCCATCATCTACGGGATCTAAGCCGTCCCAAGCCAATGACTGTCTTCTGGTCCTCTACAGCTCAGAGCATTACTACTCGCCCAATGAAGGGAATGCTTACCGGACCTGTCACAATTCTCAACCTTCAAAACAGTCTCATTGACTCCCATTTGCAATAAACCAGGGACAATGGACATGGCCTTGCCTTATCTCTTTTTTAATAGTAGAAATACCATAAAGCGCGAACCAAGATCCATAATACGAAAAGAAAAATGAAAATGAGGAAGAAAAAGATATCGCTGATGTTAAGTCTATTCCTTGGTTCATCTAGGTGTTGCGGCGTCTGAGATCCTAATTGCCATTGTTACGCGCATACAATGGCCAATTTGTGAGGAATATGCCGTTCTAGAACATATCATTTGGTTTGCTTCATTCTTTGACTGCTCCTGCTCCCCCCCAAATAGAGAGAGACTTGTTCTTGCTCTCCTAATTCAGGAAGACGGGAAATCGCCTTGGGATTGTGGTCGGACAAAGAAATGGCATGGGAGAAAGAAAGATTCACAAACTAAAAAGACTCCCTATCAGAAAAAAGAACGAAGGCCTAACCAGAGACCAAGAACCTCCAGAGCGAAACAAGCTACTTCATACTTAACACTTCTCAAATACCATCTATCTTTAGTACTTGCTGCAGATACATCGAATGCCCAACAAAAAGAATCAAATCGAACCACTCTCCCCCGCTGTCTAAGAACAGTCATAAAAAGAAGAAGAGTTATTACCTATCTATGTACAAGCAGTTAAGATGAAAGTAACTTTGTCCCCCGCACCAAACAGATGAAGAGAACGAGCCATACAGAGCTAGCGAAGAATGTTCCAAGCACAGACTATCGTTGACCGAAAACAGAGGAGAACAGGTATGGTTTCAACGATCTTCGTTCCATAGTTTAATTCTCGCCAATCGCCTAAACCGAATCTGGTATAGATGGAAGAACATGATGACGGGAGCGAGACTCGACGTGTAAACTATAACCCACAGATCTCGATGTACTGATTTCAATGGTGTTGGGAGTAGGTTTTGCTTGCCCCAAACTAGTAGGGCGGCTAGCGCGCTCGCATTTCGTTGCTTGTTTAGTTAAAACACTTACTCTATAAGGCGGCGGGCGAGGAGCGCTATTATATGCGCCCCCCCCTATATATATATTGTGTAAGTACCGTTGACTTGTCTTTGCCCCTTTATTAGTAAGCTGCTGGAAAACTAACAAGCTAACTACGTCTGTGATTGTTTCTTCACATCTTTCACAACTGTCTGTAATGTCGCCGTTGTTTATTGGTTGATCATTAATTCTTGCTATTTAGGCCTTCTCTTTTTTTTCATTGTCCGTCACTCCGCCGCGAACTAGTTTTCCAACCCATACCACGAACGACCGAAGGTGAAAAACTTCTTTCCAACATGGCTATCCTTAGTAAATTGTCTCGACTCCTTTCTTCGTATTAATTAGACTCTAGCTCGTAGGAAAGATAGCCCTTCCTTTGCAATATCTCGGCGGGATCAGCCAGTGCCCCCGTGTGTAAGGCCCTTCCTCAAGAGGTGAGGTATCGAATGGTGATCATGCCATAAGTCTGGAGCTTGTTGGTTTATTGTAGCTCGGAAGTAGGGATGGAATCACTCTACCCAGGCACGGAATAATGGCTATTTCCGGTTATCTCAGTAAGGGTGTCTTATGGGCCCTCTCGAGCTGCCGCCCGTCTAGCATATTATGGCTATCGTGTGCGTGCAACATTAATATAGTTGTTCAGATATCTATATTATCGTCTATTGCGGCTCAGGTGTCTCTTCGTTGTTAGTTTCATTCAATTCCAGTCCTATTCACAAGTTGCTGCCGATATTGCAATTCGCGCTCGCATGGATATATGCAACCTCTGGTTTAAAGTCGTTGTTGCACGAAGATTTATCGTAAAGTTCGATTCTTTATGGGAACACTTATCTATTTACGAATTCGAGGACGGCCTAGGGGTATGGCAGAAACAAATGTCAGGAGTTAGGGGGGGCTCTCGCGAGGGCCGGGGTGAGGGAAGGGGACCACGAGCAGCACGCTTGCTTCGGAGGGGATCCGCAAGGCTTTAGCCAAGACTTATTGGAAAGGTATGAACTATGCGGCGGTGATTAAAGCTCCCTGGACCGCTGCCGGTGATTTATCAGATGCTGAGAACTATGCTGGCTGAAGGATTTTTTGGATGTTCGGCAATAATTTTATCTCCTGCAAGGGCTAGCTCGGCAGGCTTTTGTCTAGGGCCGGACTATGGCAATCCGCTGGCAACGGTGAATCTTTATCATTAGATATCCGTTGAGTGGGGTTAGCCGATGAGAAATTTCTGCTCCTCTCTTGGGCTTCCTTTTCAATTGGATACTCGAGTCTGAGCAGTGCACGGTTATGAGAACTTGTTGAGGTTCGGATATTATAGATGCCATTTTGCATCTAGTACCCGGACTTTCTTCCAAGAAAGGGCACGGATCCCATAGACTCGATTTCCCCATGGCTTCTTCACTCTTTGTAAGCGGAAGAGAGCAGGGCGGACGAGCTTTCTAATTCTTAATGCCTTCAAGGAATTGAATTTTCTCATACTCATTGATCTACATTCTTGTTTGTCTCATATCTGGAGAGTTGATTCTCTTTTCAATCTGGTCACTGGGATATTTATCTATGCAGATAGGGGATTTATTTCCTGCCGTATATACAAGAGAGGCTGTTTGAGGGCTACAGGTTGTTTCCTATCAAAGAGGATATGTAGACAAAATAGACATTAAAAGACAGAGAAGAGTTTTTTTAGCACGAATCTCGTATACTTGGATTTATATGGGAGGAAGTTATAATAGTCGTCCAGCTTAAACGGAGGCTTCAACTGGGCCATTTTTTTTTATGTATTATAAAATTCACTCAAACTTGCTTATTCTTGCTGCAAGAACGATACGAGAAAGAATGCAAGAGATTACATGTCTAAGCGAGCTTGAGAGTAAGGTATCTGGAATTGGTCGGCACCATGGTTGCTTTGGTTAAGAAGGGAGAGGTTTGTGGTAACTGGCATGCTGGATTGAGACAGATTCATTCTGTGGTCAAACCGCTAGAATTTAGATCACTTATATGGTGCCAAGCTGGCAGAAAGAAGTATGGAATTCACGAACATTCACTCTTGTGCCCAAGCTATTGATCTAGTTCTTTATCCAGTCCATGGGGTTTAAACAATACAGTGGTAGTTTTCTAGCGCTATCTTACAATCTGAATTATACTAATGTAAAAGCTAATAAAGGCGCGCTCTTTCTAACTTTCAATATACTAAGGTCTACCGCTAAAGGGAACCGAATTTCTGAGCATCATTTCGGTCTTAACTGATGTTCAAGACTAGAAAGATAGTTATGAGCCCAGAAGTCTTCGCACCGTTCAATGAGGTCGATTGGGGCGAGCTTTTTTTGGAGAAAAGACGGTTCAACAGTGCGTAGCTTCGGATATTAATTTAAGAATTTTCGAGATACTTGTATGGAAGAAGTGAAGGTTAGGGCAACGGTGCTTGCACTCTCTGCTATTTTAGTTTAGACAAAATTATAAGACAATATCATCAAAAGATAGGGTATATAGAGATTCTGCAAATATATATCAAGTAGAGCTGCTAACAGGATAAGAGAAGAGTCACCAGGAGTCAATAAATGGCGAACGATATAGTCTATGCAGATGGAAGTATAAATATGAAAAAAAAAGTCGGATTTGTTCCCAAAGTATACTCATAATTTCCTTTATCCAATTGCGAGTATGAGACTTGAGTAGTTGGAGAAGTGTTCCTGGGAATGAATAGGTAAAAAATATTTCTATTGTAATAAGCGAATCATGTTTATGGCTAAAGGCCTCCTAACTTCCTCTTTCCGTCTTCCCGAAGTGAGCGAATTGCATGTAGCGATCCGTGGCATAGTTAATTGGTTAACTACCGCTCAGGCTACTGACCTAGTTAGATACAAGCAGTTCGAGCCCGACTGGGCCTAGGGCACGGCATGGGAGTACTTGCTGATAGGGGTTATGAACGCTCCCTGGGCATGCGGTCTATCGTTAGCGAGGCAGCCGGGCGTCAGGCAATGTTGGAATAGGCACTACTATAGGGATTCTTACGCTTAGCTGCGATCGCGCCAGCGCACCTCCCTCTAAGAGAAAGTAGAAGCGAAGGCTGACGAAGTCTCTTCTCGGAGTTTCTTGCCTAATGAATTTATAAATAAGATAGTAGGATTTGAAGAGTATCCTAATCGGGCCTCGCGGGACAGCCAGTCATCTCTCGGAATCTTCACTGAAGTGGTACGAGTCCTGTTTCTCTGGCCTTGATTCGCTTTGTTCCGCAGTCTTTCACCCAGTGAGTGTGGTGTTTTTGTTGCTCAGGTAGGCAGAAAGTTGGTTTGGCCTCAGGCGCATCACTCGAGACTGCGTCTTCGCAGTATGTTGTACGGCTCTTCACAAAGTTGGGCTGGGCAAGATTGGGAGTTAAAAGGTCTGAAACCCAGGCGATGGGCTTTTTTTGTAGGGTATTTTCTCTTGTTGAGGCGAAGCAACCATTGCTTAAGATGGTAAGAGGCGAAGAAAAGGGCGCATTGGGAGACCGACTTGTCTATGTGTCAGAGCCTCTTGAGCCGCCTAGATCGAAGAGAACCTAAAGCTTGGGTAGAGCCTCACACCGGAAAGCAAGATCAGACTCGAGTTAGGACACCCACTAAATTCCTCCCTCGGTAAATGGCTTAAATCCAGGAAACAAGGAATTTTGTTAACCTTCCTGAGAATGTGTGGTGTAGTCAGCTAACGGTGTGCCTGATGGCGAGTCTGCCGTCTCCACGGCTTTCCCTTTGTGGGCTGCTCCTCAAGCCTTCGAGTGCCGATCTTCGCTTGGGCCGGCTCCGAGGCTCTACCCTAGCTTTTCATTGGTTCCCCCCAGGGCCCTTTATCGTGTAGCGCGCGCGCTTCAAGCAATCGGGGGGGGCGCCGAGTACATAGACGAGGCGGTCCCGGAATGAAAGCCCATTCCCTCGTGCTCTGGAACTTCTTAACTTCGGTTGAACAAAAAAGTTCAATCTTGTGAAACCGTAGCGTAGGCGAAAAACCGGCAGCCGCCAGTTTTACCTTTCTCGGTCCTGGAAGGGAAGCCCACTTTCCTTCCTTCCCCAGCAGGCAACAACACCGGGAGGAAGTCGATCAGGATCTCATGTGTGGCAGCTGTTGGAACAAACTCCGAATCCAAGAGGTACTAACTAGGAGAAAAGGAAACTCACACTCACTGGTGAAAGAGGAGAGAGAAAGACAATGGAAGGCGGGGCCGGAATGCGGTAGGGTCTTCAAGCCCCACGATCGATTCTCGAGATTCATGGGCCGTCTCGCGAAGATCTTCGATCCGAACCTTCGCATCTACTCTCTCTTAGAGGATGAACCGGCCTTCGCGCTATCGCTTCAAAGATATAGCGATCGAAGAGCTATCGCTCAGCTGCTTCGCGTATTACGAAAGCCGTATTGCCCGAAGGGGGCATGCTGCAAGAGCGTAGGTGAGTGGTAAGCGTAGGAGGCGTGCCCGAAGGGCAGCGGCAGCAGTGTGGTTCCAGGTGCCGTCGCTAGATTGAGATCCGCAGGGTGGCGGGGACTTCGACTGCCTTGTATCGGGTGAAGAGAAGGGGGTGGTAGGCTTAGTAGGGCTCGAACCTACAATATAACCGTTATGAGCGGTACGTTTCAACCAATTAAACTATAAGCCCCTACGGATCGCTACATGCAATTCGCTCACTTCGGGAAGAGCGGACGGAAAGAGGAGGCCTTTGCTCTATCTGCTTTTTCCTCTTCCCAGGAATGAACAATTGGATAAAAAAAAATTATTTTCTTTGTTTATATATATATTTATATATATTTTTTTTTGAATTTTCTTATTGTTAATAGATATATATAGAATCTTATATATCTATTATATATTATAATAATAATATTAAGCAAGCGGCCCTTTCACGACTCAAACTGCCGGTACGCTTTCCGGCTCGCAACGACTCAAACGGGCGGGGGCTCCCTATTTGCTTGCAATGCCGGCTGTTCGCCTTTAGTTAGAAGTAGAGGGCGCCCTTTGCTTTGCCCCACACTTCAGAAAAAGTAAAAAAGTATGGATTAAGTAAGAAAAAGTACATAAGTAGTGAGAAAGAAAAACTTGGTTACGGGAACCGAAGGTTAAGCCGACTACTTACTAGAGTATAGCTGCACCTAAAAAAGTTTATTCCTACCCCCTTTTCTTCCTCTTTCTGTCAATGTTGCCAATTCCCAGAATACTAATAATGTACCCTCGTGCATACAGTTGCCCAACGACTTTCTTCCTCCGACTTCTTTAGCCACTTCCGCATCTGTCGTATTCGGGAGAACTTGCTTCGTGGCGGAGCATTTAGCAATGCCAGCAGCCTGGTGAGGGCTGGCTGTCTGGGGACAGGTTAAGGCAGGGCCTGCTGGGCTTGCTTCTCATGAGATTGGGTGAGGGAATCGGAAGGGGGCTCATAAACCGGGCTATAGGGCTTTTGGGCACACGGAAAAGGGGAAGTGGATGGAGGGTGCTTCTCAGCTAGAGTTGGGGGTGGGGTCGCTATAGTGGCTAGGGTGAGTCTTCCTACATGGCTGGACGCCCGGCTCTAGACGAAGCTGCGGGGGTTACCACCACATCCTCTCCCGATAGACTTGAAGCTTTTCATAGTCAGGCGGGGTAGAAAATCTTCTCTCAAAAAGAGACAGACCAGAGATGACAAGAGGAAGGTGTTCCGTTCAAAAAAGATAAGGCAGTCAGAACAGCTTCAGCCCATACAAGTAGAAATCTCAATGTGAAGTACAGACCCCAACATTCCAGTATAAATTAAATATCTAAGCCTTGGGCTGAAGACATGTCCTAATCTACGATGCCACAACAAAAAAGGGGGAGTAGAGGGAACAACACCAGACACTGCAGAAAAGGCAAAAGACTGAGGTAAACGAAGTTTCTCCAAAAAAGAGAGCTTGCCAATTATACGGTCCTTCCCTCTGATCCCTTGCCTCGGGTGGATTGAGCGACTGACCGACTGATTGACCGAACTTCCTGCCTGCCCGCTGCCCTAACTTCCTTGTAGTAAGAGCATTACCGGGTATTGAGGAATTAGTTGCAAGAAGAATTCAATCAAGAAATGCTGCTACTTTTACATCAAGAAATCCGGGATTTTCCTATTATATTTCCGGTCTTCGGTTAATGGGCTAATCCGTGATAGTTGAAGAGTTAAGAATTGACCGCTTCTGCTAGCCCATCTATTAGAGAGAGTCTGGTTAGTATGATTAGTATGAATCTCAGATTGCGATCAATCACCTCGCTAGGAAAGTCTAGCCATATCGAGAAGCCCCATCGGAGGATAGAACTAGAGTACAGGTCGGGCCTGAGTGAAAAGTTCGGTAGAATTCCTTCTTCTCATCTGGTAGCGTGAACAACCACAATCCCTGTGATCGTACCTTCTCTTGAGTTTAGTTCCATAGAATGAATCTTCTAATTAGTTAGCTTGCCAGGTTTAAGAATTCCTCCCGGTCAAGGGTCAGGTCAGCGGTCGCCCTGTCACAATTCATCCCTTACAAAGAGTGCAAGGCGCGCAGCAGTGTAATTCGAGTTCTCGTGCTCCGTCTCGTTCTTATAGGAATAGCAGTTTAGTGTGATAAGACTAAAGAATGGCAGTTAAGCTCCGTTAACCTGGGAATTAGGGTTCTCCTAATCAAGTTACGTGTGCTAAAAACTCTTCTTTTTGTGCTTGTGTGTTCGTGTTCTGTGTGACAACTGTGCCAAAGCCTCATCATTGATCGAGAAATCCCCTCTGGCTGATTCCCATGAACAGATAACGCCAGAGAACAACAGATGGAGAGAAGGAGTGTAGTTCAATGGATATGAGGCTGCCCCTTCCCTTGAGATTGGGAGGGAAGTTAGCCTCGTCCGGCCCTGCTTCTACTTACGATCAAAAGCCTTGCCACGAGTGAGAAGCCAGTGGCGAATCTAGGTACAGATGGAGATCCGCGGAGCCATTTATGGAAGAAAGTCCAGGTACATGTGCAGATGGAAATCTATATGAGCTGACAGCACTCCAAATTGTATTTCCTGCATCTTCTCCAGATCGATAGCCGGCATCGGAGGAAGGGGTGGGAGAGGTAGCGGTTTGATGCATCGAACTAGTGGGCTCAGCATCTGATAAAGCACCGGCAGCGGTATAGGTAGGGAGCTATTGCAGGGTCAACACCGCCGCATAGTTCATTACCTTTCCAATAAGTCTTGGGCTAAAGCCTTGCGGATCCCCTCCGAAGCAAGCGTGCTGCTCGTGGTCTATTCACCCCTTCCCTCGGAGTCGCTAGCCCCCCCTAACTCCTGACATTTCGTAGTTAGCTGTCCCATTGGCGAAGCGATCGACCCCTTCATAGGATATTCGTGCTACTCCGAACACTTCCCAAGCAGAGTGAAGAGTTATGCATAAGATGATTTCGAAATTTGCACTGATGACACGCGCGTGGGAACAACGAGTTAGAGGAATATCCTGTGTTGGCCATGGCAGCAACGTGAATAGGAGGAATTGAAGAAACCAATAGAGGCACCTGCGCAATAGGGATAATCATGATATCTGGTGGAACGGCAGGCCACGATAGCCATCATACATGCTAGAGGGCGGTCGGATACCCATTAAGACACTTCTCGGAAACCGAGGAAATATCCAATTCCGATCCTGGGTAGGATTCACCATCCGCTAGACATACCACATAAGCCAACAGTAGTATGAATGGGACAGGAACCATTCGACCTCTTTGAGGAAAGGGCCTTACACACGGGGGCACTGGCTGATCCCGCCGACAGGAGTATTGCAAAGGAAGGTATCTTTCGCCTACGAGCTAGGTCTAATTTGTACGAAGAAAGGAGTCAACAATTCGTACAAGGATAGCCATGGTTGGAAAGAAGGGTTTCACCTTCTTTCGGGTGGGTTAGTGCTTATCTGTTCGGGCGGAGGCGGACAATGAAAAGACAGAAAGGAGCGAATAATGTCAACCAATCAACTCGACAAAGACATGAAGATATGAAGAAGATAAAGACAGACGTGTTAAGCTTGTGTTTTCCCAGCATTCTTACTAATAAAGGGGCAATAAGCAACGGTACTTACACAATATATATAGGGGGGGCGCAATATAGA
Organism: Morella rubra; assembly: GCA_003952965.2. Classification (NCBI taxonomy): domain Eukaryota; kingdom Viridiplantae; phylum Streptophyta; class Magnoliopsida; order Fagales; family Myricaceae; genus Morella; species Morella rubra. The sequence goes on from CM025855.1 coordinate 33,193,513, forward strand.
TGCGCCTCGCGCGCCCCTATAGAGTAAGTGTTTTTACTAAACAAGCAACGGAATGAGCGCGCTAGCGCCCTTACTAGTTTTGGGGCAAGCCAAAACCTACTCCCAACAAGACCATTGAAATCGAGTACATCGAGATCTGTGGGTTATAGGTTTACACGTCGAGTCTCGCTCCCGTCATCATGTTCCTCCATCTATACCAGATTCGGGGTTAGGCGATTGGCGAGGATTTACTATGGAACGAGATCGGTATCATACCTTGGTTGCTCCTCTGTTTTCGGTCAGCATCGAGTAGTCTGTGTGGGACATTCTTCGCTAGGTCTGGTATGGCTCGTTCTCTTCATCTGTTTGGTGGCGGGTGAGGCAAAGTTACTTTCTTCTTTACTTGCTTATTACATAGATAGGGAAATACTCTTCTTCTTTTTATGACTGTTCTTAGACAGCGGGGGAGAGTGCGTTCGATTTGGATTCTTTTTGGTTTTGGGCATTCGGTATGTCAGCAAGCAATAGATAGATGGTATGAATTGAGAAGGTGTTAAGTAGAAAGTAGCTTGTTTCGCTCTGGAGGTTCTTGGTCTCTGGTTAGGCCTTCGTTCTTTCTTTCTGGATGAGGGGTCTTTTTAGTTTGTGAATCTTTCTTTCTCCCATGCCTTTCTTGGTTGGACCAACCCAACCGGCGATTTCCCTGTCTTCCTGAATTAGGAGAGCAAGAACAAGTCTCTCTTGATTTTGGGGGGGAGCAGAGCAGTCAAAGAATGAAGCAAACCAAATGATTGTTCTAGAACGGCTATTCCTCACAATTGCTCCTTGTGATGCAGCGGAACCATGGCAATTAGGATCTCAAGACGCAGCAACACCTATGATGCAAGGAATAATAGACTTACATCACGATATCTTTTTCTTCCTCATTTTCATTTTTCTTTTCGTATTATGGATCTTGGTTCGCGCTTTATGGCATTTCTACTATTAAAAAAAGAGATAAGGCAAGGCCATGTCCATTGTCCCTGGTTTATTGCAAATGGGAGTCAATGAGACTGTTTTGAAGGTTGAGAATTGTGACAGGTCCGGTAAGCATTCCCTTCATTGGGCGAGTAGTAATGCTCTGAGCTGTAGAGGACCAGAAGACAGTCATTGGCTTGGGACGGCTTAGATCCCGTAGATGATGGGTGGCTTCACGCATCTAGATCAATAAGATTGCATCCCAACTAGATAGTTCCTTCGATCGGTTTACTTTTTAAAGCACGATCAGGAAGACGCGATGGAAGTAGAGAGGAAAGAATGGCCGCCTTAGCACAGAGTCAATTCGGATTTGACTCGTCGCTTCCAATAAAAAGTAAGCCCTTCGTGGGATCCATTACACGCTTTTGTCCTTGATCGATTCGAGGGATCGGATCGTGTGCTTTCCGCGCCCTCAATCAATCAAAACGAGGGCTGCCTTTATTATGGTAGCTCATTCCCCATCTCCTAGACTGAAAGAGCCATAGTGAGGAGGTAGAGCATCTTTTACTTTATTAGCAGCAGTCAATCTAATTATGTAAAGAAAGTCTGTATTAGCGCTTAGGTTCTCAAAGCAAGAGTGATTTGCTGCCCAATAGGCTAGGAGATGAGCTTGCTCCTTTGCTGATCGAGGGGCATATCGGAAGCTCCAGTCTTAATGGGACAGAAGAAAGCACATGATCTCAGAAACTATGGACTCAATGCCTCAATTGGACGAAAGGTCCTGGGAGTTCACTGCATCACATACTAGCTCCTTCGAAGATAAAAGGGCCCTCTATTACAGACAAGGGGGGGGCGAGGCTACTCGGCATGCGAGGAGAACTGCTTGTCCTTCGGCAATGCGAGTAGGGGTAAAGTGGGATCTGTAAGCCCATGCATGGACTAGTCAACCTTGGCTATCACAGCAAGTTACGCTAGGATTGAAAAGGTTCTGACTCCGGCGTGAGTGCTGGTACTTTGGTCAGTGGGAAAGGCCCAGACTTTAATACAGGGAACTCTCTGCCTGATGGCTTTATTTCAGGCCATCCTTATGAGGTTCGACTTTCAAATGTAGTATAGTAACTGAGGAAATTGAGTTCTTGCCGCTTTTATTGCTTTAGAGTTACGGAGAAAGCTGGTAGGGGATCTTAGGTCAAGCCCGCATGCTGGCCTAATCCAACCCATGTACTCTTTTCTTTTTTTTTTCTTCTTTTTTATCTCTGTTGTACACATTTAATTATTGGTTTTGGATTATGATCGTTAAGCTTCCTGCTACTCTTAGTAAAGAAGAACTTCAAACTTTTATTTCCAATTTTTAAAGTCACTATTTTAGCCCTAACTCCCGGGGTATGGGGTCTGTAGTTTTTTTTTTCACTTTGGGACATCTATATACGGGACCGTCAGAACATTCACTTGAGCGAGAGTGACGTATGGGAAATGGAAAGGGACTTGTTGAGCGGTTCATATTCATTCTCCCCTTTAAATTAAAAGAGGTTCACTATCCTTTTCACATTTATAGTGTACCTCCTTTTTATCAATCTATACTTGATCTCCCGTTGAAAGCGTTTCCATATTTAACGGGAGTGGATGGCAACCCTGTGTTACGGGATAGAACAGTCCTTGTGGCTGAACCAAGGGATGAACTCGTTTGTCGGGCTCTCGGTGTGGTCTTGAATCATAAATTGTTTCCCTCATCTACTAACCATTCTCAAGAACAAAGAGAGGAAGATCGAAAGATAGCCTTTCTTACTCGAGCCTTTGACTGGAACAAAAGGCTAGGCCCACTTGCGAAGATCGATGTAATGGATATCTCCCATCTTCACATGAACGTAGACCACGAAACCCTCTTGGACCAAACTGGAAGCTAACTTACATCCTTCAGTTTTGGATTAGGTTTCCTCCTTCCTATAAATTCCTATGTTTATCGATGAATTTGGAGAAGTTTCTTACCCCGGGCGAAGAAATTTGTCGGTTTCCTGAGGCAATCTCCTTTTTGGCTCTTGGAATGTGAGGGGTCCGAAGGAGCATATGAAAGAAAGAGAAGTTAGGCTAGCGCACAGGCTTTCCTTTTTGTGGTCTGGTAGAGACCACAAAAAAAAGTCAAACCAGTAAATAAGGAGAAAGTTCTGAAGAACATTTCGAGGGATTGGGAGGGAGCTTCGCAGCTTCTAACTCTAATTACCGGAATTCAAATAAATAGATATATACATAGCAAGCATCTTAGTAAGTCCTCCTTGACTATGAATTCTAAAGCGGCATTCTCCCTTGACGTGAACAGACGCTTTCTCGGAGAAAGCTTTTTTTTTTCTTTGTTGACTTCACTTAGCAGAATCAAAACCTTTCTTTTCTACGCTTTCTTCTCTTAAGATATTTATAGTGACAGCTGATAGGGAAAGCTTACTCTTTGATCGACCAAGCCGAAAGACAGACACATTTCCTAAAGCCACGCCCCTACCGCCAACATCGGATATTCCTTGAAGCCTTCAAAGATCGGATTCAATCGATTATTCACATTCAACTTGAACAATTCTTGTGACCAGAGACGGAATTCCTTCGTTCCCTTTCTCAAAGGCGAAGATATCGATTTCGAACAAAAAGGCAATCTCGAGTACAAGCCAAGGAGAAAAACTGCATCAATTATGTCAAAAGGTGTCGGGTGTGCCAGTTGTATTCGAATCTAGATCGATTCAAAAAATGATTTTCCACCCTATGAAATCCTATTGACCCCTTCCAGCCTTACTCAAATAGGGGGTAGGGCGCAGTTCTTAAACAGAAGAATGGCGAGAAAGAGGAAGTGATCCAGTTCGCTTCCGGCGTATGGAATGAGGCGCAAAGCAAATGCCCCTATAAAGAAAATAAAAAGAAGTCTTGGCTGCTCTCAAGGCCATTCTCAAATTCCGGGTGCATCTTCTAAATACTCACTTGACTTTAAGGACGGACTGTCCATCCGGAGTCCTGGAGAAGAATGCAAAGGATCTGGCAGCCAAACGGATCTTTGCAAGATCGCAAGCCATGTTCTCTTTGTTCAGTTTTGACATAGAGCACAACAAAGGGGAATCCAATTCCCTCCCGGATTTTCTTACCCGAGAATATTTACAAGGGGGAACAGGACGCATCAGCATGATGAAGACGGCCCGTAAGAAAACAGAGTGGTTCCCTACCACTGGAGATCGAGTACTACGATCGATACCTCGATCAGACTACTTCCCGGGCCAGCCATGGGCAACAGCAGATTATCTCCTTGGGCCGGATGTCTACGAAGGAGAATGGTCCTCAATAGATTGGACGAGAGCAGAGAATTTCCTAAGAATAACAGGTGCGGCGTATGTCAAGCACCACTTCGACGGCCGAGGGAACATTTCGCATTCGGTATGTATTCGAAAAGACCAATGGAAGGCCCGGGGGGCGGAAGGTAGGGTGTTCAAGCTCTCAAGTGGTAACCTAATCGGCTTTTTCACTTTATTTAATAGACTGAAGGGCTGGTCCTTCTCTTGCCGCTTCTTCTCCTGCTCCGCGGGACCCCATTTCCCCCAAAACCTTCTCTCCTCAACCCGGCTTCCCGGAAAAATCCTTTCCACGCCTGTAAGCAGAATGATTTCGAAGGTAGAATAAACATAGCCTTTTATTTTATTATCCTGTCTTCTTGGCTAGTAAAGGCATATGTGGTTATAAAGAAAATAAAAAGCTTCATCCTTTCATCCGGAAAGAAGCGGCAAGAGAAGGACCAGCCCTTCAGTCTATTAAATAAAGTGAAAAAGCCGATTAGGTTACCACTTGAGAGCTTGAACACCCTACCTTCCGCCCCCCGGGCCTTCCATTGGTCTTTTCGAATACATACCGAATGCGAAATGTTCCCTCGGCCGTCGAAGTGGTGCTTGACATACGCCGCACCTGTTATTCTTAGGAAATTCTCTGCTCTCGTCCAATCTATTGAGGACCATTCTCCTTCGTAGACATCCGGCCCAAGGAGATAATCTGCTGTTGCCCATGGCTGGCCCGGGAAGTAGTCTGATCGAGGTATCGATCGTAGTACTCGATCTCCAGTGGTAGGGAACCACTCTGTTTTCTTACGGGCCGTCTTCATCATGCTGATGCGTCCTGTTCCCCCTTGTAAATATTCTCGGGTAAGAAAATCCGGGAGGGAATTGGATTCCCCTTTGTTGTGCTCTATGTCAAAACTGAACAAAGAGAACATGGCTTGCGATCTTGCAAAGATCCGTTTGGCTGCCAGATCCTTTGCATTCTTCTCCAGGACTCCGGATGGACAGTCCGTCCTTAAAGTCAAGTGAGTATTTAGAAGATGCACCCGGAATTTGAGAATGGCCTTGAGAGCAGCCAAGACTTCTTTTTATTTTCTTTATAGGGGCATTTGCTTTGCGCCTCATTCCATACGCCGGAAGCGAACTGGATCACTTCCTCTTTCTCGCCATTCTTCTGTTTAAGAACTGCGCCCTACCCCCTATTTGAGTAAGGCTGGAAGGGGTCAATAGGATTTCATAGGGTGGAAAATCATTTTTTGAATCGATCTAGATTCGAATACAACTGGCACACCCGACACCTTTTGACATAATTGATGCAGTTTTTCTCCTTGGCTTGTACTCGAGATTGCCTTTTTGTTCGAAATCGATATCTTCGCCTTTGAGAAAGGGAACGAAGGAATTCCGTCTCTGGTCACAAGAATTGTTCAAGTTGAATGTGAATAATCGATTGAATCCGATCTTTGAAGGCTTCAAGGAATATCCGATGTTGGCGGTAGGGGCGTGGCTTTAGGAAATGTGTCTGTCTTTCGGCTTGGTCGATCAAAGAGTAAGCTTTCCCTATCAGCTGTCACTATAAATATCTTAAGAGAAGAAAGCGTAGAAAAGAAAGGTTTTGATTCTGCTAAGTGAAGTCAACAAAGAAAAAAAAAAGCTTTCTCCGAGAAAGCGTCTGTTCACGTCAAGGGAGAATGCCGCTTTAGAATTCATAGTCAAGGAGGACTTACTAAGATGCTTGCTATGTATATATCTATTTATTTGAATTCCGGTAATTAGAGTTAGAAGCTGCGAAGCTCCCTCCCAATCCCTCGAAATGTTCTTCAGAACTTTCTCCTTATTTACTGGTTTGACTTTTTTTTGTGGTCTCTACCAGACCACAAAAAGGAAAGCCTGTGCGCTAGCCTAACTTCTCTTTCTTTCATATGCTCCTTCGGACCCCTCACATTCCAAGAGCCAAAAAGGAGATTGCCTCAGGAAACCGACAAATTTCTTCGCCCGGGGTAAGAAACTTCTCCAAATTCATCGATAAACATAGGAATTTATAGGAAGGAGGAAACCTAATCCAAAACTGAAGGATGTAAGTTAGCTTCCAGTTTGGTCCAAGAGGGTTTCGTGGTCTACGTTCATGTGAAGATGGGAGATATCCATTACATCGATCTTCGCAAGTGGGCCTAGCCTTTTGTTCCAGTCAAAGGCTCGAGTAAGAAAGGCTATCTTTCGATCTTCCTCTCTTTGTTCTTGAGAATGGTTAGTAGATGAGGGAAACAATTTATGATTCAAGACCACACCGAGAGCCCGACAAACGAGTTCATCCCTTGGTTCAGCCACAAGGACTGTTCTATCCCGTAACACAGGGTTGCCATCCACTCCCGTTAAATATGGAAACGCTTTCAACGGGAGATCAAGTATAGATTGATAAAAAGGAGGTACACTATAAATGTGAAAAGGATAGTGAACCTCTTTTAATTTAAAGGGGAGAATGAATATGAACCGCTCAACAAGTCCCTTTCCATTTCCCATACGTCACTCTCGCTCAAGTGAATGTTCTGACGGTCCCGTATATAGATGTCCCAAAGTGAAAAAAAAAACTACAGACCCCATACCCCGGGAGTTAGGGCTAAAATAGTGACTTTAAAAATTGGAAATAAAAGTTTGAAGTTCTTCTTTACTAAGAGTAGCAGGAAGCTTAACGATCATAATCCAAAACCAATAATTAAATGTGTACAACAGAGATAAAAAAGAAAGAAAAAAAAGAAAAGAGTACATGGGTTGGATTAGGCCAGCATGCGGGCTTGACCTAAGATCCCCTACCAGCTTTCTCCGTAACTCTAAAGCAATAAAAGCGGCAAGAACTCAATTTCCTCAGTTACTATACTACATTTGAAAGTCGAACCTCATAAGGATGGCCTGAAATAAAGCCATCAGGCAGAGAGTTCCCTGTATTAAAGTCTGGGCCTTTCCCACTGACCAAAGTACCAGCACTCACGCCGGAGTCAGAACCTTTTCAATCCTAGCGTAACTTGCTGTGATAGCCAAGGTTGACTAGTCCATGCATGGGCTTACAGATCCCACTTTACCCCTACTCGCATTGCCGAAGGACAAGCAGTTCTCCTCGCATGCCGAGTAGCCTCGCCCCCCCCTTGTCTGTAATAGAGGGCCCTTTTATCTTCGAAGGAGCTAGTATGTGATGCAGTGAACTCCCAGGACCTTTCGTCCAATTGAGGCATTGAGTCCATAGTTTCTGAGATCATGTGCTTTCTTCTGTCCCATTAAGACTGGAGCTTCCGATATGCCCCTCGATCAGCAAAGGAGCAAGCTCATCTCCTAGCCTATTGGGCAGCAAATCACTCTTGCTTTGAGAACCTAAGCGCTAATACAGACTTTCTTTACATAATTAGATTGACTGCTGCTAATAAAGTAAAAGATGCTCTACCTCCTCACTATGGCTCTTTCAGTCTAGGAGATGGGGAATGAGCTACCATAATAAAGGCAGCCCTCGTTTTGATTGATTGAGGGCGCGGAAAGCACACGATCCGATCCCTCGAATCGATCAAGGACAAAAGCGTGTAATGGATCCCACGAAGGGCTTACTTTTTATTGGAAGCGACGAGTCAAATCCGAATTGACTCTGTGCTAAGGCGGCCATTCTTTCCTCTCTACTTCCATCGCGTCTTCCTGATCGTGCTTTAAAAAGTAAACCGATCGAAGGAACTATCTAGTTGGGATGCAATCTTATTGATCTAGATGCGTGAAGCCACCCATCATCTACGGGATCTAAGCCGTCCCAAGCCAATGACTGTCTTCTGGTCCTCTACAGCTCAGAGCATTACTACTCGCCCAATGAAGGGAATGCTTACCGGACCTGTCACAATTCTCAACCTTCAAAACAGTCTCATTGACTCCCATTTGCAATAAACCAGGGACAATGGACATGGCCTTGCCTTATCTCTTTTTTTAATAGTAGAAATGCCATAAAGCGCGAACCAAGATCCATAATACGAAAAGAAAAATGAAAATGAGGAAGAAAAAGATATCGTGATGTAAGTCTATTATTCCTTGCATCATAGGTGTTGCTGCGTCTTGAGATCCTAATTGCCATGGTTCCGCTGCATCACAAGGAGCAATTGTGAGGAATAGCCGTTCTAGAACAATCATTTGGTTTGCTTCATTCTTTGACTGCTCTGCTCCCCCCAAAATCAAGAGAGACTTGTTCTTGCTCTCCTAATTCAGGAAGACAGGGAAATCGCCGGTTGGGTTGGTCCAACCAAGAAAGGCATGGGAGAAAGAAAGATTCACAAACTAAAAAGACCCCTCATCCAGAAAGAAAGAACGAAGGCCTAACCAGAGACCAAGAACCTCCAGAGCGAAACAAGCTACTTTCTACTTAACACCTTCTCAATTCATACCATCTATCTATTGCTTGCTGACATACCGAATGCCCAAAACCAAAAAGAATCCAAATCGAACGCACTCTCCCCCGCTGTCTAAGAACAGTCATAAAAAGAAGAAGAGTATTTCCCTATCTATGTAATAAGCAAGTAAAGAAGAAAGTAACTTTGCCTCACCCGCCACCAAACAGATGAAGAGAACGAGCCATACCAGACCTAGCGAAGAATGTCCCACACAGACTACTCGATGCTGACCGAAAACAGAGGAGCAACCAAGGTATGATACCGATCTCGTTCCATAGTAAATCCTCGCCAATCGCCTAACCCCGAATCTGGTATAGATGGAGGAACATGATGACGGGAGCGAGACTCGACGTGTAAACCTATAACCCACAGATCTCGATGTACTCGATTTCAATGGTCTTGTTGGGAGTAGGTTTTGGCTTGCCCCAAAACTAGTAAGGGCGCTAGCGCGCTCATTCCGTTGCTTGTTTAGTAAAAACACTTACTCTATAGGGGCGCGCGAGGCGCATCTATATTGCGCCCCCCCTATATATATTGTGTAAGTACCGTTGCTTATTGCCCCTTTATTAGTAAGAATGCTGGGAAAACACAAGCTTAACACGTCTGTCTTTATCTTCTTCATATCTTCATGTCTTTGTCGAGTTGATTGGTTGACATTATTCGCTCCTTTCTGTCTTTTCATTGTCCGCCTCCGCCCGAACAGATAAGCACTAACCCACCCGAAAGAAGGTGAAACCCTTCTTTCCAACCATGGCTATCCTTGTACGAATTGTTGACTCCTTTCTTCGTACAAATTAGACCTAGCTCGTAGGCGAAAGATACCTTCCTTTGCAATACTCCTGTCGGCGGGATCAGCCAGTGCCCCCGTGTGTAAGGCCCTTTCCTCAAAGAGGTCGAATGGTTCCTGTCCCATTCATACTACTGTTGGCTTATGTGGTATGTCTAGCGGATGGTGAATCCTACCCAGGATCGGAATTGGATATTTCCTCGGTTTCCGAGAAGTGTCTTAATGGGTATCCGACCGCCCTCTAGCATGTATGATGGCTATCGTGGCCTGCCGTTCCACCAGATATCATGATTATCCCTATTGCGCAGGTGCCTCTATTGGTTTCTTCAATTCCTCCTATTCACGTTGCTGCCATGGCCAACACAGGATATTCCTCTAACTCGTTGTTCCCACGCGCGTGTCATCAGTGCAAATTTCGAAATCATCTTATGCATAACTCTTCACTCTGCTTGGGAAGTGTTCGGAGTAGCACGAATATCCTATGAAGGGGTCGATCGCTTCGCCAATGGGACAGCTAACTACGAAATGTCAGGAGTTAGGGGGGGCTAGCGACTCCGAGGGAAGGGGTGAATAGACCACGAGCAGCACGCTTGCTTCGGAGGGGATCCGCAAGGCTTTAGCCCAAGACTTATTGGAAAGGTAATGAACTATGCGGCGGTGTTGACCCTGCAATAGCTCCCTACCTATACCGCTGCCGGTGCTTTATCAGATGCTGAGCCCACTAGTTCGATGCATCAAACCGCTACCTCTCCCACCCCTTCCTCCGATGCCGGCTATCGATCTGGAGAAGATGCAGGAAATACAATTTGGAGTGCTGTCAGCTCATATAGATTTCCATCTGCACATGTACCTGGACTTTCTTCCATAAATGGCTCCGCGGATCTCCATCTGTACCTAGATTCGCCACTGGCTTCTCACTCGTGGCAAGGCTTTTGATCGTAAGTAGAAGCAGGGCCGGACGAGGCTAACTTCCCTCCCAATCTCAAGGGAAGGGGCAGCCTCATATCCATTGAACTACACTCCTTCTCTCCATCTGTTGTTCTCTGGCGTTATCTGTTCATGGGAATCAGCCAGAGGGGATTTCTCGATCAATGATGAGGCTTTGGCACAGTTGTCACACAGAACACGAACACACAAGCACAAAAAGAAGAGTTTTTAGCACACGTAACTTGATTAGGAGAACCCTAATTCCCAGGTTAACGGAGCTTAACTGCCATTCTTTAGTCTTATCACACTAAACTGCTATTCCTATAAGAACGAGACGGAGCACGAGAACTCGAATTACACTGCTGCGCGCCTTGCACTCTTTGTAAGGGATGAATTGTGACAGGGCGACCGCTGACCTGACCCTTGACCGGGAGGAATTCTTAAACCTGGCAAGCTAACTAATTAGAAGATTCATTCTATGGAACTAAACTCAAGAGAAGGTACGATCACAGGGATTGTGGTTGTTCACGCTACCAGATGAGAAGAAGGAATTCTACCGAACTTTTCACTCAGGCCCGACCTGTACTCTAGTTCTATCCTCCGATGGGGCTTCTCGATATGGCTAGACTTTCCTAGCGAGGTGATTGATCGCAATCTGAGATTCATACTAATCATACTAACCAGACTCTCTCTAATAGATGGGCTAGCAGAAGCGGTCAATTCTTAACTCTTCAACTATCACGGATTAGCCCATTAACCGAAGACCGGAAATATAATAGGAAAATCCCGGATTTCTTGATGTAAAAGTAGCAGCATTTCTTGATTGAATTCTTCTTGCAACTAATTCCTCAATACCCGGTAATGCTCTTACTACAAGGAAGTTAGGGCAGCGGGCAGGCAGGAAGTTCGGTCAATCAGTCGGTCAGTCGCTCAATCCACCCGAGGCAAGGGATCAGAGGGAAGGACCGTATAATTGGCAAGCTCTCTTTTTTGGAGAAACTTCGTTTACCTCAGTCTTTTGCCTTTTCTGCAGTGTCTGGTGTTGTTCCCTCTACTCCCCCTTTTTTGTTGTGGCATCGTAGATTAGGACATGTCTTCAGCCCAAGGCTTAGATATTTAATTTATACTGGAATGTTGGGGTCTGTACTTCACATTGAGATTTCTACTTGTATGGGCTGAAGCTGTTCTGACTGCCTTATCTTTTTTGAACGGAACACCTTCCTCTTGTCATCTCTGGTCTGTCTCTTTTTGAGAGAAGATTTTCTACCCCGCCTGACTATGAAAAGCTTCAAGTCTATCGGGAGAGGATGTGGTGGTAACCCCCGCAGCTTCGTCTAGAGCCGGGCGTCCAGCCATGTAGGAAGACTCACCCTAGCCACTATAGCGACCCCACCCCCAACTCTAGCTGAGAAGCACCCTCCATCCACTTCCCCTTTTCCGTGTGCCCAAAAGCCCTATAGCCCGGTTTATGAGCCCCCTTCCGATTCCCTCACCCAATCTCATGAGAAGCAAGCCCAGCAGGCCCTGCCTTAACCTGTCCCCAGACAGCCAGCCCTCACCAGGCTGCTGGCATTGCTAAATGCTCCGCCACGAAGCAAGTTCTCCCGAATACGACAGATGCGGAAGTGGCTAAAGAAGTCGGAGGAAGAAAGTCGTTGGGCAACTGTATGCACGAGGGTACATTATTAGTATTCTGGGAATTGGCAACATTGACAGAAAGAGGAAGAAAAGGGGGTAGGAATAAACTTTTTTAGGTGCAGCTATACTCTAGTAAGTAGTCGGCTTAACCTTCGGTTCCCGTAACCAAGTTTTTCTTTCTCACTACTTATGTACTTTTTCTTACTTAATCCATACTTTTTTACTTTTTCTGAAGTGTGGGGCAAAGCAAAGGGCGCCCTCTACTTCTAACTAAAGGCGAACAGCCGGCATTGCAAGCAAATAGGGAGCCCCCGCCCGTTTGAGTCGTTGCGAGCCGGAAAGCGTACCGGCAGTTTGAGTCGTGAAAGGGCCGCTTGCTTAATATTATTATTATAATATATAATAGATATATAAGATTCTATATATATCTATTAACAATAAGAAAATTCAAAAAAAATATATATAAATATATATATAAACAAAGAAAATAATTTTTTTTTATCCAATTGTTCATTCCTGGGAAGAGGAAAAAGCAGATAGAGCAAAGGCCTCCTCTTTCCGTCCGCTCTTCCCGAAGTGAGCGAATTGCATGTAGCGATCCGTAGGGGCTTATAGTTTAATTGGTTGAAACGTACCGCTCATAACGGTTATATTGTAGGTTCGAGCCCTACTAAGCCTACCACCCCCTTCTCTTCACCCGATACAAGGCAGTCGAAGTCCCCGCCACCCTGCGGATCTCAATCTAGCGACGGCACCTGGAACCACACTGCTGCCGCTGCCCTTCGGGCACGCCTCCTACGCTTACCACTCACCTACGCTCTTGCAGCATGCCCCCTTCGGGCAATACGGCTTTCGTAATACGCGAAGCAGCTGAGCGATAGCTCTTCGATCGCTATATTCTTGCGATAGCGAAGGCGCGGTTCATCCTCTAAGAGAGAGTAGATGCGAAGGTTCGGATCGAAGATCTTCGCGAGACGGCCCATGAATCTCGAGAATCGATCGTGGGGCTTGAAGACCCTACCGCATTCCGGCCCCGGGGCCTTCCATTGGTCTTTTCTCTCTCCTCTTTCACCAGTGAGTGGTGAGTTTCCTTTTTCTCTAGGTAGGTACCTCTTGGATTCGGAGTTTGTTCCAACAGCTGCCACACATGAGATCCTGATCGTCTTCCTCCCAGTGTTGTTGCCTGCTGGGGGAAGGAAGGAAAGTGGGGCTTCCTTCCAGGACCGGAGAAGGTCAAACTCTGGGCGGGCTGCCGGGTTTCGCCTACGCTACGGTTTCACAAGATTGAACCTTTTTTGTTCAACCGAAGTTAAGGAGTTCCAGAGCACGAGGGAATGGGCTTTCATTCCCGGGACCGCCTCGTCTATGTACTCGGCGCCCCCCCCGATTGCTTGAAGATGCGCGCGCGATACGATAAAGGGCCCCTGGGAGGAACCAATGAAAAGCTAGGGTAGAGCCTCGGAGCCGGCCCAAGCGAAGATCGGCACTCGAAGGCTTGAGGAGCAGCCCACAAAAGGGAAAGCCGTGGAGACGGCAGACTCGCCAGTCAGGCACACCGTGAGGCTGACTACAGCAGACCGGGAGGTTACAATTCCTGTTTTCCTGTTTCCATTTCCGGGAGTGAATGTAGGAAGTGCAGACGGTGGATCAGGTGTGAACATTCAACCAAAGGCGTCTTGGGGATCGGCAATAGCTAAGTATTGTGGCCATCACAGTTCAAGCTACGTATGGCTGGCGTACAACCTACGGGCTTCTTAGCCAAAAGAAAAACAACAAAAAAGGATGCCTGGTTTTGTACCTTTAGTCCAATCTTAGACAAAGAGCAAGGAGGATATGAAGCACTGCTGGGTAAACCATGGCTCCAACCAGGGTGGTTCATGACTGGGCTAATAAAAAACAGTCTCAAGCAGGGAAAGGCGGGATGGAAGGCGGAAAAGGCTTGGCTTTGTTTCACAGAAAAAGGACTAAGGAAATTGAGTTTCCGTAGTGGTGATGCTGGCGTCAGTTGACCTGGTTTATAAATATATATATATATTTATATTTATATTTATATGCAAGATCGAAGACGCGATTCGCGCGGGTCCGCTTTTCTTTTTAAGATAGCAAGGAGGCGATTTGTTCGCTGGGCGCGATTCAGCTAGCCAAATCGCACTAATGCGATTCATTCGCCCTACTATCCTACAGAGCAATTCAAACTCTTAGTAAGACTAGGGCTAGGGCGACTCATTCTATTCTCTCTGAGGTCAGGTAGGTGAAGCGTCTAGCTTAGGGGGGCGCGTCGAATCGCTGAAAGGCCTTGGTGATTCTCAAATTTGGTAATCTAAAGATAGAAAACAAAAATGATTCCAAACTTCACTTCAATAGTCTCGTATCCATGCTGCCCCGACTCCGAACTCGATGTTTGTTAACTAAGCGGGACATTCCCAAACTCTTTTTTATCAAACTCCTTTCTCGTTCCCTTGTACAGCCCTTACCTGGCAGTTTTCATTATGTGTTCTTTGCAATGTCTAGGGAGGTTAGGAGTGAGTCAAGCCAATGCGTACAAATAGACAGACCAGGTTCATCCTTTTATGTTGAGGTCAGTGCAAGTCTGTCTATGATTAAGAGTCTAGGTGGTGTTGAAGCTGGCTCATTCATGCTAGTCATCTTAGAGCTATGAGTCAGAACAATGTTCATCAACTCTTCCATAGTAAGATTGTTCATATATCGAAAAAGCTTTTGAATATGAGTTTAAATTGTTATATTAAAGTGTTTTGTCTCCTCCCCAAGGTAGCATTGCCGAGCGGGTGATCCCTGTCTTGTTTATCCAGCTAGCTTTTCTCCGTGGTACTCAAATTCTATTTGTGAGAGCTCCTTCGGCTCGGCTACTTTTTTTTTAAAGGTAAGGTGGGACCTTAAAACATTCTCAATAAAAATGCCTATCTATAAAGCGCTGAGTTGAAGAGGGAACAAGTCCCACAGAGAGATGATAAGTGGGAGAAAGAGTTAAATTAAAATCTCTTCTGGAATGGAAGACCTCCCATCCACTGACTACAAGACTGCAGCCTAACACCCAAGTTAGCCTGACGGTCAGCTAAATTAGTCGCTTCCCTCTTCACATGATGAATTTTAACTCAACATATATTGAGAAATGTTTTCTCAGGATAAAGCATAGGCGCCAAGGTTATTGATTATTACTATTCGTCCATCTAATCATGTTAAGAGAACCCCTTTTTGTTTGATATGATGA
>CM025855.1:33209834-33273905 GCA_003952965.2 Morella rubra
TACTTATTCGTTGATCGGATTCATGGTTTTATGGGCGGTATCGGGATTGTCATACTCCCGAAATAGCACACTTTACTTTCCCGATCTTTTCGGAGGATGCGACGCAGGAGGCAGAGATGACCCTAAGTGATTATTTTTCTCGAATACTTGCGCGACGCTCATTATTCCAATAGCGTTGCATGGCTTGCGAGAAGAGAAACAGGTGGGACGCCACACGACCACTAAGTATTAAAGATCTATCAATAACTTTCCCCAGAGCGGGCATGTACATGCAAAACGGGGTGAATGCAAGATCGCAGCGACGGAATGATCGGGAGCCGGAAAGAGGCTAGGCTAGCTTCCCTACTAAACCTAAGCAGGAGAATACGCTGAGCGTCCACCCCTGTGTGTCGGGAGATATAAAGCCGAGTCACCGGAAAGAAGAACAGTAGGATCGAATAATGATGAAGATACATGGGAATGCATAAGAGAAGCAGACTAAGCTGAGCAGACACAGATAGTCAACGAAGGATCATTTGCGGCAGAGATAAAAGAGAGGCAAATCGGGTGAGAGCCGAGGTGAAGGACTCTAACTTGCTGTATGGCAGTAGATGATTGTGGGACAGGAGGGCTGTGGTAACGGGACTGGGAGAATGCTTCCTAGCTGGTCTGCAGTACGGGCACCCCTCTCCTGGACTGCATATTGAGAATCAGAGATGAAGCTCAGATGGTAGGAGTTGCTTTGTTGGGAGAGAATGGATCAGTATAATGAGAAGGAGGATCATCATAGGAGCTCCGAATTACATTGAGGTGGTGCGGACTGGACTATGGGAGATTTGGTTGTTCATGTAGACTCCCTGGGCCGGGAATAAGGTAATAGTACGAAGCTTACTAGATTGGGCTTTTGATTTGATTTGGTATGTTGATTACTTCATCTCATGTAAGACTTTGGATAAGGGGGCCTGGGTAATTTATAGAAAGGGAAGGCAGGGTAGTATTTGAATGCTGCGTAAGAGAGGCGGTGGTCGTGAGGAGGTGAAGTAGAGATGGGAATGTACAATGGATACTCTTTAGTTAGGAGAAACAGAAGTAGCTTAATAAGCGAATCTATGTTGGATGAGGTTGCTGATACCGGTTGGATTTGCATGCAATCGCCGTCGGGCAGACATGGTCGTTAGATAGCATGAAGCTACATTGATTCCTCTCTACATGTAGCCAATTGTGGAGAGCACATTTGCTCTGGGCAAATTTTGGTCTTCGACTTTCGATGTGACCATCTCACCGCCGCCGGAAATAGAACCAGTTACACTCCGAACTTTTGGTGGACCATATCATATTCTGCAACAGAGCCTGAAAGGGGGAGTCAGACGTAAGAGATAGCCTATGCTATTGTACCTAAAAAAGCTTAGTAAGGCATTGGAAAGTAACTTAAAGTGGTTGCGGGAAGATATCTTTGGTAGCCTGGCTGTACTGATGGATGAAACGCTTACAAAAGGCGAATCAGCTTTCATATAGCTAGTTTACGTTACGTTGCCTCTTGGCCTATTTTTATGCCAATATCGATTTGTAATAGTCATTGTGCCTGGGCAGGTTTATAATAAGCTTTCTCAGTGGGAGAGCCGGTGTTACTGGGGTACCTTATGCACGGTTCAAGGCATCTTGTTGTATTGTGATGCAAGTGACGTGTACAGAAAGCATGTCGTAAAGTTTCGTTGTTCGTTCCGTCGTCGACCCTATCTATGTTTCTACGATGGCCCAAGAACACGCTCATTCTTCAGCCGTAGAGAGACTTTTGAATTGCGAGGTACCATTACGAGCTCAATATATACGAGTGTTATTCCGTGAAATAACTCAAATTTCAAATCATAGGGTATTGGCAAAATCTGAAAATGTTTCATCGTTCTAAATATCTGAATGCGCATATGTGGATGTGGGAGCAATCGAACGTCCGTTCCGTGGGCTTTTTGAGGTAGCGGGAGAATGTAATTGGTTGATAATTACTATGCAAAGAGTGTTCGGTGGAGCAAAAGGTGCATTGCGGGAGTTTGCATGTAGACAGGTGAGGTCGGCATCATTAGATCTGACTCTTGGCTTTATATGATTTGAGATTATTATTAGATCCTAATAGGCAAAGTAATGTGTCTCAGACGATGAATAGAAGAGATTGTTCAAGACTTCCGCAATCGTATCTGAAACAAGATTATTGGGATAATTATGGTACTTGAGGAAGGTTGCTGGGGTCACTGAAAACAGAAGCAAAGGATTAGTGGGAGTGTACAAGTGGTCGTAATGTTTAAAGAGGTCGTAAGCAGCACTAAGACAGTTGATAGCAATACTGGGGGAGATAGTTCTACATCAGGCATAAAAGGTATGGCCTGAACTATATTAAGCATGGAATATTATGTCATGTAGACTTGGTTGAGAGCCTTGGTAGATTATAACCGTTTAGAAGAGCAAAAGAGCACGGGGCTAAGGGTGAGCTGAGGTGGGGGAACATAGGTTAGTGAGCGAATGTGGTGGTATGTTGGAGAGCAAAAGTCACAACATGACTGCTTCTGCGAGGCGGGCACGCCACCTTCGAGGATGTGCTTAGGTCCTTATGTGACGCGTGAAGGATTCGCTCTGCTTAGGGCTTGGCACGGCGTCGGGGATACTGCAGCATGAGTTCTACGTGGGTGGAGCACGGTCCGGCACAATATGTGCAATTAGTGTTAGAGAGCTACTATTGAATCGGATACATGTAAGTGTCTATCTTATCTCCATATGGAAGTGCTGACCGTGGCTACAGTAGAGATGTGGTAGAGAGGATTAGACTCTAAAATGCGATTGAGGCGAGCTGTTAGGCACAGGTGAACCTGTGCATGCCTCGAGTTGGTGGCTAGACACTGGGCTGTTTTCCTGGATTACCAAAGCATGATCAGGTCTGTCTTCATTGAATGTATCTACAAAAGATCGGTCGAATACGGGCGGGCCACGTGCCCCGGAATGTGATAGATAGGATGGCCCGGGGTTCGTTCTGCTTCTCGAACCCTTTTTGATATGATAGGGAAGCAGGTTCAGAGCCACGTTCAACCTCAAAAGGAATGAATATTTATGTTTTAGGCAGGGGAAATAGCGGGCCTATAGTTTGATAAACGACCAGTCCTGTGGTGGTACGGAAGGCACGGACTCCGCGATCGCCCCCTTGACAAAGGAAAGAAAGCCTCAACCAGAACCACATTCCTTTTGCGTGCGGATGTAGCTAAGTGTCTGACTCTATTGGTCATAGTTCCCTGCTGTTGCGGCCGGTGCTCGTTTGCGCGCGCGTGAACCAACCCAACAAACAAGGAAAGGATGCCTCTCGGGGCATCTGAAAATGATTCGAGCCGTATGAAGGGAAACTCTCACGTACAGTTTGTTTTTTTTTGGGGGGGAAGGAGCCCGACAGGGTCCCCCCACTGACTTGGCCCGGGCCTAAGTGAAAGTGAAGTGGTGGGCCTACCCATCCCAACCAGGGGTATGCTGGGATTTGCGAAGAGCAGCAGCATACGATGTTTTTATGACCTAATTGGATCCTGACGTACCAGTAGGTACCAGAGGAGATCGCTATGATCGTTACTGTATCCGTATTGAAGAGATGCGACAAAGTGTTCGGATCATTGTGCAATGTCCTAATAAAATGCCTAGTGGCATGATCAAAGCCGATGATCGTAAGCTATGTCCTCCATCACGATGTCGAATGAAACTATCCATGGAATCGTGCGCCGTGTGAAACGTAGATCATCGCCGTTCTTAACCGAGACTCAGGTTAAGCTCCGTCTCGGAACCTTGTGGGGTTAGGAGTAAAGCATCCCGAGGTTGGCGCATCTCGTTGGGCGTGGAGAAGCATTGGGAACAAAAATTGATTTCTTCGGAGCCGTTTCTTTTCCTGTCTCCCCGCCCCGGCATAGCGCTTCGCTTCCGGTTCTTCGGAAAAATCAACTGACTTCTCCCTTCTTCATTGATCTGGGGGAAAAGGAACCGTATACCAGTTGGGAAGCTAGACATCAAGTAAGTGGCTTGATGAGGATAACTAAGCTGACACGCCGGAGTTGGCTGCTGGCACAACAGGGTGGTGCCTTACCGCACCGCAGGCGAACGCGCGGTAGCGTTCGTGGTGGTGCTTCAGGATTCCAATGTACTGCGTCCAAGATCAGAACGAGCTTGCCGGCGGACCACTGCCGTCCCATTCTTGAGTGAGAGCTGGAGCGCAGCCATCTTATCCACTGAACTAGCTAGAAGCTATCGCTTCGGGTCGAAGCACTAAAAGAAAAGGACCGGGAAACGCGGCGGCATAGGAACCACGGGACCCCCTACTAGTAAAGGGAAAACTGAAGTGCGCTCCTGCGCACCAGCTGAAAAAGCCCCTTCCCCTTTTCAAAATAATAAGGTTCATAGCTCCAACCTAGAAGGTATAGTTGCGCGTTTGATTTATAACTCACATTTCTTAGAGGGGATTGGGATGGTGTTGCTAGGATACGGGATGTGTGTTCTGTATAAGGAACTCTGAGATTCCCTAAGAGCGCATGCCGCAGCAGTATGAGTACAGCCTACTGTAGAAGAAAGCAACAGTTGTTGGGGAAACAAGAGAAAGATTCGCGTTTTCTTCATCAGTCTGTATCCTTCTGTGCCTTAGGAGTTAGGAGTAGCACACAAAGAGGGATTAAGCATGTTGGCACTTTGACCCTAATGATAAGCACTTAAACACCTATGTCTCCGGATGTTGGGCTTGTGCGCTGTCCGCGACACTGGATGAAACCGTAGTCCACTAGCGAATGGAAACACGCCATATTAAAGTCTCCAATAAGTATGGAAGGGCTATCACAGTAGGGGCGAGCAATACCGTAATCCCAATATTTGTAATGTGTAGTCTTCTTTGCCTCTTACTATCTAATGCAGTCTAAGAGGGATTGAAGGGAGAAATGGCTTGGAATGAACACTGTATAGTGTTGTGCCAGGTCACCGGCCCCATTCAATTGCTTATCGTAGAGGGCTGTAAGTACACAAGTGCTCAAACTAGACTAAAGAATTAGTCACTTATTGGGGAGTTGAAAACTGCGAAGAGTGGGCGGCTTTTTTAACAGCAGTGTCCATTTTTCCGGAAACGCAGTCGGATAGGGAAAGCGTGACCATTAGTGATATATTATATATTATATTAAGTAATATCTTCGATGCTGGTCAATTCGGAGAATTGTGCCTTCAATACTCAAAACCGCTGAGTGTACCTTCAAAAAGGTCAAAGTTGGTCTTGACGAGCGTAGTTGTGATGTAGCAAGCGTTATTAGCTATATAAAACCAAAGAATTCTTTCTCTTGGATCTTTCAGCTACACCTAAGGGGCAAAGAGTAAGCGCTTTATTGCTACTTATTTAGAGAAAGCGCAACGGTCAGCTTGGCTAAGTGTTTCTAAGAGTCTTAGCGAATGCGTATTACGAACGGCTAGATTCTCGATTAGCGAATTGACTGAAGTCTTCGAGTGTATATCCTAAGCGATAGTCGCCTTGGGTAGTAGTTCAGCTTCAAGAGCACTCTACTATGTACATATAGGATGCTGGAGGCAAAGCGCTTGTTTAACAGTTGCTGAATTTAGCTGTGCGCGCGACCCTATCTATAGAAATACAGCGCGAAGAGTCAAACTCTGATTAGTTCTGAATCGAATGTAGACTTCTTGCTAATTTGAGCGTCATATCAATAGATAGATAATTGCCTGTATGATGGACATATCTTTCGCATCCTTGAGCAGAGAGCTCTGTTAGGATGTTATTATGGAGAGAGATGGACCGGTTATACTATCATGGAAATCTAAAAGAGAGGTGTTTATGCAGAGTGCACAAGATTTCTTTTCTTCAGAGTAGTCGGCTATGACTCGATGACTAAATCGTGATTCTAGAATACTCTATCTTGGGTTTTCAAAAATATCGTCACATTGTATCGACCTTATACAGAAGGTTTTTCCACAACGTACCGACTCCTTTTACACTATAGTCAAGGACTGCTACTTAAGGCACTTGCTAGACACGATGACAATCTCTGAGTGTCTTTCATGGTTTCATGTAATGGAGAGCATACTCGTCCTACCGTCCAACGTAAATTAAAATGATGCATCTAAGTGCGACTCTGAACATCTTCACTAATGAGAGTCGACTTGTCATAATTTTTATGGGTCTGTCCTTTCACAATGAATGTCTCTCCAAAGCGCGATGTAGATAACACAAGAATATAGAGTTACTTACAAGAGGTAATTGGTGTCCTGGAGTTAGGGTAGATGAGTATTTAGAGGATCGTACTTAGATAGTAAGTCGATATGGTGCATTTTTGCACCGTGGACTAGCTTATTGCGGAGCCGAGCAAGAAAGCATTCGCATGGCTTCCGTTCGTCTCTTGCTAGGTCTCTCTACACTAAGATATTCTGCAAATCTGATATGAAGCGTGTCTTTGTAAAGTGGTGAGATACTGCTAGAAATGTATTTCTCTTCTGTTATGTTGTGTATTGAATTTCATTTTTGAATCCGCAATGACCCAACGAGTTCGAGGTCGATAAGGCGTACTATAGTTAGAAGTTGGAGAGAGACCTGATCTCGTTTAGAGTCGCTATTAAAGAAACGAAATCTATAAGCACACTACAGCTAGATATGATTTTGACACAATAGTTGGCAGGATTTTTACTTTCTTGAGCTTATGTGCTGAGAAATTAGATTTCGATCCACGTTATCCTCATTCATACAGAATGTTAATGTAAATCATAATGTGGTAGTCTATCTCTCATAGATGTGGCGAATTGCCTGCGTAGACTGCAAATGCGTGTCTGCTTGCTAGTATATCTGAAGACCCTTGACTACATATGTTATATGGGGAGGTAAAAAAAAACTGCCTGTTAAACTTGGTTAAAATCATGATTGGAAAGAGAGAGTGTGTAGGTAGGTATGATTACAAAAGTCAGAAGGATAAACTTTTCTCTGACTTCCGGCGCATGCTTACTAAACCTATTAAAATAACAGGTAATCATGCAGCTCGCCAGAATCCGAAAGTCCAGAATTCAGACAGCATGCCATCCGCATTTGAAAGATACTAAGCTACACTTTGTCTTACTCATGCCAGATCCCTCTTCACTCCGAGCCGCCAACGTTCGATATAAAGAAGCTGGTTAGACTTGTAACTTTGTTAAGAATTCCATCACCTGTTCATCAATCTGCACAACTCATATACAAAGGCATCATTACCGCGGGTGCTTCATCGGGGTATAACTCCCTCAGTAAGCCTTTCTCCCATGAAATCCGTTAGCAGAACTTCACATCTCCATGTATCAGTCTTTTTCAATCAAAGAGAAACTTCACTGCGAAAGCACGCAACTAAATAAATTTCAAGACTTTTTTTCGAAAAGAAGTTACAAGAGATAACTAAACTAAAAACAACTGAATAAGGGGGCCTCAACTAAACGACGAGCCCATAAATTTCAGTCTTTGTCATTGACTGGCAAGCTTCTCGCCTTCTTGATCCAGCTCCATCAAAAAGCGATCTCACTTTCCATTATGATCGGGACAATCTTGCTGGGTCTCATGTTAACAGAAAGGATCTCCATTGGATAAAGAGGACTTTTTCCCCTGTCCTTTCTTGCTCGGGTTTGGTTGTCAATCTTTTTGTTGTCTTTAGTTATTATGGTATAGTGTAATTAGCAAAGCAAAGGCCTTAGTCTTCGGCCTTTAGTACTCCTACGAGCACTATACTGTAGCCTCCATGGCTACATAGCATTTTTCTCACTAAGGTAGCAGTGTGGGTTTCCCTACTGCTGGGTTTCATCCTTTTTTTATTTGCGATGCCGGACCGAAACGGCTTTGCGGCGAGAAAAAACCCCCACCCTACAGTCCCGAAGCGCCTCACCATCGCTCGCGCTCTCGAGGAATGGACAAACAGATGAAGTCTTGGCTCACTCAATCAATCACTACAAAAAAAATCCATGAAACCATAAAGAGAAGTTACACAACAGAAGGTGCTGCGGGATAAGGAGAAGAAGTGCAGGATACAAGTACCAGTGCCATAAAGAAATGTCACGAAAGCCGAGAGCCATCACGCCCGAACCAGCAACCCCTATGTCTTTTACTTTACAAAACTCCGAAGTTGATGATTTCGCTTCCGATCAATCCGTGCTAAGGGAACGAAAGGATAGGGGCTCGGGCTCGTGAACAGTAGTGCTTCTGCGATAAGGGCAGGTATGTCGATAAGAAGGGATCTAATGTGTCAGGTATCCTTAAAAGCACACCAAGGAATCTGTCAATCCAAGTTAAGGTCTCAATCCCAATCCCATGAACCACGGAATGTACGGTCCAGTCTTCCACTTGAATTTATAAAGACAAGTTTTTCAAAGAAGCATGGCATCCTAAGTGCCAAGAAAGGGATATGTATGGGCGAACTCCATACTAATAAGAATAGGCAGGTGCGCGGACAGTCGGATCGGGCAGATGAAGACGCTGAGACCTGGTAAACGAAGGGTAATGTGGCGGTAATGATGTGCTTCATTTCTGTCGCAATCCAAAATTTGAATGGTTTCAAGAATCCTGGCAATAACTATGCCATTTTTGTTGTGGCATGAGCTAGGGTGGGTGGGTCGAGGTGGGAAGTCTGACTGATGCAGAAACTTTCCATCCTCGCGTTACGAGGGGACGAATCGCTGCATGATGGAAACCGATGTCCGATGTGGACCCCTCTAAGCACTGCGATCGTCTTTCGCTGGAGTAGTAGTGTCTCATATGCGTAGGCATACCTTAGAGCATGTAAGCGGGATAGGTTTCAAAGCAGCGGATCACTGTTCAGTGCCTCGCTTTTGTCCAGCACTGGTGAGAAAGATGAGTCTTGCCAAGATCATCTGATTGATATCTTTTTCGCAGACAATCAAAGCGGGGGCTGGCACTCGATCCAAGTCCTGGTGAAAGAAATCCCTCTGAGCCCGCAATCTCTTCGGCTCGGGTGCTGCTACCACAGCTCACACGTTCACTAATGGCCTAAAGTTGAGGAATCGATCGATTATGGCTATGGGCATAGTTTCCAATCCTCAGCGGGGAGCGGGCAGGGAACGAATTAATTCCCGGAAGAGGTAAGACAACGGAAGATTCAAGCCAGATGATTGATAGATGTACTTGATGAAGGCTCTCTCTTTCCGAATAGAATATAGGGTATCCCCATCTACTAGACCTGTGACTTGATCTCCCTATGGCGCCACATTCCGGGGAGAAGAAGTCACAGGGTTCACGGTTTATCAGGACCGAACCTCTCGATGTGCAGACACACTGCTGGACCAGCTCAATCCATTCTGAGGAGAAGCCCATCTTGGCCAGGGTCTTGAGAAGAAAACTCCATTTCAGGTTGTTCAAAGTTTGAGAAACGTCAACTTTAACACAGGCTGAGCCTTGCAGCCAAACTTGAGTTTCATTCGATGCGCAAGGTCATGGGCTAAGGCTATGTTGTCCGTTATGTTCCGACCTTTGATGAAAGCAGATTTCTTTTTGAGGATGAGTTTGGGAAGGAGGGGAGTCAGTCAACCTACGAACAATCGTACTATAGCGACTAATGCTTAAAGTGCCACTTGTTGTCAGCTAAAGGAAGGCTAGGAAGGGATTTGTTCCCTGCTTGTAGTCGGTAAGGCGGAAGGCAAGGGCGAAGGCTAGTTCTAATCCTAGTTCTCTAAATCTCGGACTAAAGCGGCTAAAGCTAGCCAGTAGCGAGCTTTTGCTCTTAGTGATTAATCTATCCCTTCCTTTCCTTATCTGTCGTAAACAGACTGACTTATGAGCTAACTTGTTCCTCCTTAACTCAGCCTTCCCTTTTTTTTTCTCCATTAATAGATAGGGCGATCTCCTTTTGAGCCTCGCCCTAATGAAAAAGTTGGAGAGGCCGCGGAAGATTAAGGTAAGAAAGATCACAACTATTATACTCATTCATCACTACTATCTATCTTCTTTTCCAAATGACGAAAGGAAGAGGGAGCTAGAAAGCTGAAAGGAGAGGAACTACTTGAAAGAAAGACAGCCACGAAAGAGCATATTATTAGTGGTCCTTACCGTACTAGAAGGCTTGGCTTTCTAAGAAATAGATATTCCTATTCTTTTTCGTGTCTTAGGGAGCGGAAAAGGAAGCTTGACAGAAAGGAGAGTTGGTTACCAACTTTTCTCTAATAAAGCAAGGAAGGAGAGGGAGATTAAGAAGGCTAGCTAGCAACGGCAATAGTCTCCCTAGAAGGCGGCAGCTGCGTCTAAGGCTGCTATAAAGGAGTAAGGCAGCTAGTAAGGCACGTAAGCAAGGCTATCTTACGCTTAGCCTTCTATTAGCAAAAGTCCCTGAAAGGGGCACGTAAGCGGTTCGTCACTTTTAGGTACGAACATAGCTTGAAGCGAAGGGACCAAGACTAACAATAGTTAAGGGGGAGAGGGACCCTTCCCTAAGGGGCCCGAGAGGAACGGTCTTGTCTTCATGAGCTGTTGTCGGTCAAGTCAAGACTAACAGCTGGGAATAAAAAGATTACTTCTTCTTTAGCTGACGAATGAAGGAATCTTATTACGCCATTGGCGCATTAAGGGGAGTGGAGCGAGGATCCGCATTATCGCCAGCTTCCGTTTTTAATCAGCCCAACTAGAGCTTTAGGCAACTGGTTCTACTAGTCTTGTCTTCAAGCAGAAGGCCAGGCAACTAGATAACTAGAGCTAGAAAGAGGAAGCCAAAGGCGAAAGGCTGCTCAAGCAAGGAAGCTGCTAATTCAGATGCGGATTCCATGTTGCCGTATTGACGAAGCAGTGGGCATCAAAGGAAGCCAGCTTAAAAGCAAAGCAAGGAAAGGCAGAAGAGGATTAACACGACTTAGCTACTTGTCTGAAAGCGGAAACAGAAGAGGAAGGTGACTAACTTCATTCGGTAAAGCTAGAAAGCAACCGAAAGAGGCACATCATACGGGTCTGAAAGAAGTCTAGCCTGCCAAGGAGCAAAGCTTCAGGTATTTCTAAAAAACTAAACGTTCAGAATGGCCTCGAGAAAGGGCTAAAATCACCATTGAAATGACTTCTTTGGTCAATCCGAAATGAATATGCCTTTTCCCGTGTCCAGCCACAATTTTATTTCCTTTTGACTCTTCATTCAAGAGAAAAAAAAGGGAAAGGCGAAGTTGCTTCTGCTGGGAAGCCCTTTCGACCTAAGCCAGGCTCTTCAATAGGTTGAGTGACCATCTCGGAGGGAGAGTAGACCAGAGAGAGGTTATGTAATAGAGCTGATAGTGAGCCCCGAAGAGTGCTTTTCTATTATTCCCGTGACTCGCTACATATTCCTTTCACTGGGCAAGCTCCATCGCTCCTAATACTACGACAAGGCTAGCTTATGGCTCGCTACCGTGGCTCTAGTAGTCCATCTTATTCTGAATTCCTCTTTATTTTTGTTGATTGAAAATCGAAGAAGAATGTTGATGGTGCGTTGGAAGGGATGAAAGGAGCTAGTGAGCAATGACCTTAAAGGGGAATAGGCTTGCTTCTTCCTAGCGATCGGGTGGTCCTCCCTCTTCCTGTTCACCGCCGGTTCGCCCACTGCTGCTTTCATAGATGTCGTGCGAAGGGACAGAGCTAATGGATGCCTATTCCGTTCTCCTGCGGAAGCTCCTGCTCCAGCAGCTAAAAAGAGTTCAAACGGACAGAAGAGAGTACGAAGGAGAAGTTCATACCCTTAAGATGACGAATCCCGAGTCCACGATAAAGACTAGCCTGTCAGCAAGCAATCAATTGGTCTTTGGCTTTCGATTCTTCTTTGGCCTATGAAGAAGACTTTTTTTTAGAAACCGAGGTGTGGAACGAGACCAAGCTACGAATATAGTTACTGATTTCAGTGCCGGTGGTTCAGACTCACTATTTTTATTATGGTTCGATTCAACGACTACCTCATAGTTGAACGAGGAGGAATGGGTAAAAAGACAGACGGATGGCTCGCGATTGATAGCTGACTGGCCTTAGCCTTATGAAGATTGATAACAGCGCTTTCCTACTATGTGAATGGATTGCTTTCATCAGTTCTGAGCCAAGGAGAGACAGGGACGCCATGGTCATCAGGGTTGGACTATCAAGTAATGCCCGTTCCACGGATATCCGGGGCATGATCTTGAGTCTTGCTACACACTCAGGGATGTAATCTATGATCTGAACGATCAGAACCGCCTGGAACTGGAACGAGATCGATGCCATCTTCGGGTCAAGACCAAGGAATCTTGAAAGATCCTCTGTCAGATCACACGGCGTCAGCATCTACATCACAGGGGTGCACCCACCAAGAGTCAGCAATAGGTTCTGAATCAATCACACATCATACCACAACCGAGCTGAATTACCGTCACCAATAAACCCATCTAGAACCAAGCTGGATAAAAGGAGCCAGCAAGCGTAGTTTTCTCCAGATGCAAAACTTCCCCTCGGAAGATGCGGGTACCCAGATCGGATGTCTTCTAAAATAACGTTCTTCACCCAACACGCTCACGGAGAAGAGCCTGTTTGGGCTCGCCAGGCCTGCTTTAGTAAGCAGGCGTCGTTGAGATCTTGCAGCTTTCTCAATCCTCCCCCAGCAAGAAAACGGCTGCGCGTTTAGTTGTATAACGCGCAACAGAAAAGCAAGAAAACTACTGCAGCAAGAAATCCGTTTCGCGTTAGAGTGCGCAACGGATTTCGCGCGTTGGCGCGCTTAGGAGTTTCTTCTTGCTTTCGCGCGCAGCGCTCAGGGAGTTGAGTTGCTTCTTCCCTCGTCGAGCCTTCTTCAATGAAGCGCCGGATCTGATCCTCGAATTGCCACAGCTCGTCCGCTCGTTCTCATGATGCTTCTCGTTCGGGAAGTCCCCTCCATTTCAAAAAGTACTCCTTATATGCTGGGACGCCCCGTCGACTCGTCATGCGTTCCGCTAGTATGCACTCCACGTCTTCGTCAAAAGATGCCATCATCGTGTAAGGAACTCTGTGGAGGAGTTGTACTATCTTTGCCGTCTGGAGACGCGTTCTCTCTGTGAATTGATCCATAGCTTTGTCCTTTATGGATAAGGTTGCAATATCAACTAATGGAAGACTGGAATGGATTCTTCAGCCAGGCAGGGATGCTGAAGTCGGGTAGACACCTTGCTACCTTCTTATCTCTGCACACGTCGGTGGAGGGTTAACACCTTTCTGCGTAAAACTTATATAACATTCAGATAAATTAACTGCGAAATACTACCTCCATGATCGTCGGTACAGCCCTTTGTGTACTTTGTTTGGGAGTACTTACTACTTTGAACTCGATGGGGTAGTACTTCAGACCATGGTATCTGTTTGTCCCTTCCTCTTGCTACAACTACAACAGGAATCGCGGTTATGCTGGTCTTCCTCCAATCTGGCCATTTGGTCTATTTACTATCAGTCTTTTTTAACGGAATGATTGGCGCTGTAGTGTGGGTTCCGTGGGCTCTATGTGGACCGATAACGAGATGTCTATCCTTGGCGAGGTGGTTCGTTGCTCGTCCTGCAGATTTATCTTTTCTAGCTAAATGGCGAGGATCTAAACGATATTTCACGAACTCGGGGTCTGACTTCACGCCGTGTAGCCCTTGCTCATGGGTTTGAGGTGCGCCAACAGGTTGTTTGCCATCAGTCTCACATCCGTGTTAACATTGGAAGATGCTCCGCGTTTGCTACAGTCTGTGAAGTCGACTAGTTCCAAGTGTTTATGAAACATATTGCCGATGAGTGCGATGCGCGGACGCGTGTGATTACACACTTTTGTTGCAAGTAATGGCAATCAAAGGCATAAAATCGGCTGCCACATCAAGCAAGTCGGAGTCCTCAGATCAACACAATTCGCGTATCGATTCTTGGTTGTAACTACTTTCAGACGAAAGTGAACGGTCCTAGAATCAAGGTATCCTCCGAGCAAGGACTTGGACCCGGCGATCCGGTCTGTTAAGACTCACGATCTGGCATGTGGATGGAAGTCGTAGAGAAGTGCATACAACTCTGGACCCAAGAGCGTGTATGTGAGAAGAGCTATGTTCCGTCCAATTACAACCGCGTCCCACATAGAAAGCGATCGAGTCCGATATCGCTCCACAACTACTTAATCGTCTTCGACGGAATCCCATCAAGTGCTAGTCATTGCTTCCCAAGATATTGGCTGACGCTGCCTGAAGCAATGAGAGTCTTAAATCAATATTACTGACGTCCAAAAGGATCGTCTTGTACCACTTGTGGCCTTTGAATGTTGTTACACCCTGGCCATAGAAACCACTCCACACGGTCTCATTCAAGGAAAGTGAAGGAATTCTTACGACTGAAGACAGTTCTACACATAAAGCATGCTACTATCAATTCAGCCACTCGCAGTAGGGAGTACGGTGGAGCTCACTTGTCTTATAAGGGTCATAAGGACCTATATAACAAACCCCAACGTATTTGAAGACTTTATGCATTGGTCTTTAGTCCGATGGCCAGTGAGAAAGACGAAATGAGAAAGCTGTGAGGTCTATCGCAAGTCAGACCAAAGTGAGATCGCAGTAAAAAGTATATAGATCCCGTAAGCTCTGTCAACGCAACACATTTCATGACTCAAGGAGCTATGGCTATGTCTCCAAGTGCCAAGAATGGGAGAGAGAACCATACGACATGCTCCATAAGTGAGATGTAGAACCTCGCGTGTCTTCATCTATTTACTATGAGTGAATGGATGCGTACACCAGATACGGAATGTTAGTGAGAAAGATGCAAATCGGGTAACTTCTCGCACACGATTGACGATGACAGGAGAAATGACTCCGCTATGACATCACTTTAGCTACTCTATTCTCTGATGAGTACAGGTGTGTATGGAAAGTAAACCATTTACGGAATGTCCATAGCGAAAACATTCAAACAGCATGGGTTTATACCACTAGGAAGAAGGCTATCCAGGACTGGCGAAAACAAATTTGTCTTGATGTTACGTAAGGAGAAAGACGTTCTTACCGGGCGAGAATTATATAATGTTAGTATTCTTGCCCAGCTCTCATTTTAGGTAAGTAGAAGGAGTGGACACGTCAAGCTTAAGATCTAGTCAAATAAGAATAATTATTTCATTAGTCAGTAATTAGAGAGCTTGCAGAGAGTTGATCTTTATGTTTTAGGACTTACCAGCACTCGAGATTCTGCTATTGCTGATATGTCAGGAGTAGTAGCCGAGTCAACGGAGCATTTTCACACTAACGGGGGACAAAATCAAATCACGAGTCGAATATACGATAAACGCTTAGTAGAATTTCTTGACAGCCACCAATGTTGCCGATGATTTGATATATGACTTTTAGGTCGGTAACTAGAGTAAAAATCTTGACATCTCCTTGTAGATTATATTGCTAAACTCTACTCTTTGAATAGACATCAGCCAGCGGCGTTGGATTTAATGTCGCGGTGCACGATATTTCTTCTCGCCGAAGGAGAGCAGTTTCTTACGGAATTAACGCGAGAGGGTATAATGTAGGTTACTTTTTTTCCCGCAAACTATTCCAGATAGAAAAGTATATTAGGGATACCTTTGTAGCGAAGTATAGAGGGGCAAAGAGATTAGTACACATCCCTATAGTGAATTTGTCTCAGGCAGATTTGCAAAATACTGTGACAAGCGTAGAAATACAAGAAGGGTATGAACGAGCAGAACAGGCAATTTGATAGGAAGGAGATTTGTACAGTCCCACTATTTCCCCGCCACCAGCAAACGCAAGTTAGTTTGTTAAATATGTTGGCTTCTTCTTTTCATCATGATAGACAATAACACTCCGCTGTCGCTAATGGAACAGCTGAAATCCGTGAGCCGAGGATATGTATGAAGTGAGTCCGTGAGCTGTTCGCTTCTATTACTTGTCACCTATACCAAAAGGGACGCACGAACATGATTTCCAACTCAACATGTAGGGTTTGGTTCCAGTGCGTCTATTCTTTTAACTTCAAAAGACAGACTATACCACCAATTCATGCGCAAGGACTCAGAGAGCTGCTTAAAAGCATTTGGGATGCGGAAAATCTCGTTTTCCCAGCAGCAGGTTTTTCTCTGCCTTAAAGGCATGTCGTTCCAGGGGCGAAATCATCATTAATTCACTCGTTCCAAGAAAAACATGGACACTCTTCAATCATTGACTGACCACACCTACATAGTATAGGCATGGGCAACATCAAGTGTCATCGGAAAGGATCATACATCGCCAGCCTGACTAAAAGTAGAATACAAGTTCCTTCTTGGGTCTATTGACCATGAGGAAACTATCCTCTATCCAGGAGTGTTCCCTCCTGATAGGGGACACACCGCAGTTTTAGGGAAGCCGAAGAATTATGTCACCGTGTCTATCGTACCTCGGTTGTTGGGGGATATGCCATTCACAGAGGTCATGTGTTGAAAGGCCAAAGACGACGTAAACGAACCGCATGGACTTTGCGTGGACGTAGGGTACAGTTAAAAGCAAGCTTTATCCTCCTATAGGCGGAAATAAGGAAATAAATCCACGGTAAGCGCGAGAGGAGAGAACCATCTAATCAAGATAGGAATTATCAAAACGGTTTCTGAGTCACTAGACGGAGGACGCAGCCCAACTGGTTAAACGCAGAATACGAGAAGGTGTGGACCTCTAACAGCCGTCGTGTAAATAGAGATTCATCAGGAATTGGCCTCTGGAAGCGGGCCACATAACAGAGGATACATAGCGACATCCTCAACAATGACAATGGTTCCAACTGACATACATACTGACGGAAGTGCAAGACTAAGGGGAATCACAGTTGATGTCCTCAGTGAGAGGCAATAGAGACGGAAGGAGAAAGTATTTACGGTATATTGATGCAAGTCTTCAATGCCCTTGTACTTTCAAGTGAGAGAATTTATATGGCATGTCACGTAGAGTAGAGAAGTCAGGATCAGGTAGACCAATTTAATCTTAACTATCAGCATCGAATACATGGAACTTTTATTCGACGATCAAATATTGCATTTCTTATGGAGATGGGCATGAATGTCATCATCAGGTAAGAGCACCAGTGCTCTTGATGCATGCTTTATTGCAGGACAAATAGGTAGGATTGACATGCCAGTCTGAATCGTCTCAAGCATAGGAGAGCCACTACTGTATACCTTTTAGGCGACTTCAGAACGAACATCCATTTCCTCAAATGAGTATAAGGGCGGTCATGTTTCGAACCATCCAGCTAGCCTGAAAGGCTCATCGAAAGCACATTGATGTAATAAGTATATCAATTGTACATTCTACCTGAGATACAGCGGCTTCTGATAGAGTAGAACACCAATTAGTTCTTGCTTGGCAAGTTGGTTGAGGCGTCTAGCAGTAGTCCAGTTGAGCGATAGGTTTAATTCTAAGCAACCACGAGACATTCCCTGCAGAGTCAGGGCTGGAGATTGTTTTCTGTATTGGCTTGGCGAAAAACCTGACACAGATGCTAAGTTTCTATAGGGAGCTTCGCTCCTTAAATATTTGGCAATATGTTCCTTCTTCCTTTGCTAGACTATGTGGACATAAAGCTATTACTTTATGTTGAGAAGAGCTGGATAATTCTGAACCCGCTTGGAAGAATAATCTGATGCTTGCTTGTTAGGGTTGATGTAGCGATCTGTCTCCAAAGAACACATGCGTAGGAAAAGCGAGTCATACTGTTAACGCCATCTCTCTACTTTTAAAGCATCTGTATCAGTTGTTTCTTTTGGTTAATCCAGCTCAAACATCAGGATGTACACTTGTTATCATTAATTTTAGTAGGTGGCTCTCTCAGCGGTTCTAATCGCAAGTTTGAGGATTATTGCATTTGGACTCAAAAAGATTCGTCTTAGTCTAGTGGATTGTTTCGCTTACTCTAGATGAGTTGGTATTTGAGTTTTTTATATAAGAGTAGTAACTATTATCCGCAACCTTAATTTTAATATTTTCATCCTGGATTGGTCAGAGCCTACGTCGTTCGCGTACAAGAATGGTCTGTTGCAGAGTCGGTAAAGAGCCATAGACTTTAGGTGCGACACAAAATTGACATTATACCTATACCGTGAATTAGGGAAAGCGTAATTGAAGTCGTGGTCATCCTTTACTAATGAATACTACATTTTTATTGATTTACAGTAGATATGAAGGTGCAATAAGGAGGAGGGAAAGGCTCATGTAAGATACTGTTTTTAAAAAAAAAATTCGGCTTCAGGTCTTTCTAAGCAAGAGGGTAGCGGACAAAACAGGGCTTTTCTTTCACTCCAGAGCTACTATAGCGGAAGAGCTACTATTCCATGAGCTAAGCCAGACGAAGGGAGATCTATTTCATAAAGAGATTAACTGATTGCCTTAGCCGCCTTATCTTATAACACTCAGCCTCGTTCCTATCGTCTCGGAAGTCTAGTCTTTCCCTGAATAGAGTACTTCATTCTTACTTTTTCATAGCAGGCAAAAAGTGCGAAAGGGCTCTCTCATCTGCTTTGTACCAGAAGACGAAAACAAGGAATCCTAGACTTCCGAGACGATAGGAACGAGGCTGAGTGTTATAAGATAAGGCGGCTAAGGCAATCAGTTAATCTCTTTATGAAATAGATCTCCCTTCGTCTGGCTTAGCTCATGGAATAGTAGCTCTTCCGCTATAGTAGCTCTGGAGTGAAAGAAAAGCCCTGTTTTGTCCGCTACCCTCTTGCTTAGAAAGACCCTATTTCTGAGCCTTCCCCTCCTCCTTTTGACTCATCTTGGATGAGAAGAAAGAGACCGACTTCATCGACTTCCAATGTCCGTGTGGAATGCAACTTGTTCGCTGAAGTGGAGGCGCTTTCCGCTGGGACAGACCATTCTTGTGAGAACGAGGGCTGGTCCAATCCGGGGTCTCTCTTAAACCAACCAACTCTCTAGGGAAAACGACTAGCTAGATGATCTTTGAGTCAGAATTCGAACTTGTTGACGCGGAGAGCCATCAAAGGACAGTGGCTGATTTGTGAGCTGAGAAACCCGCGAAAGAGGATGGGATAGCGTAGAACCCTTTCCTTCCATCTTTTGGTCGGCTACCTAAGCAGTGATCCTTTCTTCCAAGCGGAGATTCCCCTCTGTAGAATGTAGTATGTCCACTGGAAAGAAGAAGCAAGCAATAGAGCAAGCTTTATAGAAAGATGTTGTTTTTCGCCAAGCCACATAAGGCAAAATTCAGCCATGCAGAAGGTGCTCGTTTGGTATAAAGTAGCCAACGAGTAGACGCACCAACTGCCAAGCAAGAACTATTTGTTCTTATCTAAGGAGCGCTGTATAGCGGTATACTTATTTGCCAGGTGGCTTCATGCTTTCAGGCGTAAGGCTGGATGGTTAAACACCGCCTTGTACCTTAAATGTTGTGCTGTGTGCCTACAAAGGTATTACAGTGGCTCCTTTGAGCGTACGGCTGCAATCCCCTTTCCTGTAAGCTTGACACGAACTGGTCTTCCGAGATGCATTCCTGCATTCCATAGAAGAATGATAGTCCGTAAGGATGATGGAGCTGATAGGTTAGTGAAATTCTACCTATCTGTTTTCTCTCTTAGTAAGCTAATAATGTTTTATAAGAGACAGAACTATCAATATACGTAAATACTTTCTCCTCCGTCTTCTATGCCTACTGAACTCTTATCTTAGTTGAGTTCCGTAGTATGTATGTCAGGCTTGCCGAGAGGTATATCTCTCGTTGCTTCGAGATTCCTATGAATCTCGGGTTTCGGTGGGTACCCATGTGGACTGCGTCCTCCGTTAGGACTCAGAAGAACCCGTATAATCCTTCTATTAATGGTTCTTCTCCGTTCTACCGTGGGATGTATTTTCCTTATCGCTATGGGATAAAGCTTGCTTCTTGTACCCTACGTCCCGCAATCCTGCGGTTTCGTACGGTCGTCTTTGGCCTTTCAAACATGACCTTCGTGAATGGGCATATCGGTACATAGAACCCGTGTACTCTTTCTTCGCTCCTAAACGGGTTGTGTTCCCAATGCGAGGGGAACCACTCCCTGATGAGGATAGTTTTCCATGGTCAATAGACCAGAAGAGAACTTGGATTCTATCTTTTGTCAGGCTGGGCGTTCTCTTCATGAATTGATGTGCCATGCCTATACTATAAGGTGTGTCAGTCAATGATTGAAGGTGTCCATGTTTCGGACGATGAATTAATGATGTATTTCGCCCCTGGCCGATTGGCCTTTAAGGCAGAAGGTGCTGGGAAAACGAGGATTTTCGCAATCCCAAATGCTGTTAAGCAAGCTCTCTTACGTCCTGCGCATGATTGGTGTATGTCTGTCTTGAGGTTAATACCGATGGACGGTACATTTGATCAGATCAGGTGCGTCCCTTGGATAGGTGAAGAAAAGAGCGAAAGTTGCGCTCCTTCGATCTATCCTCGGCTACGGATCGCTTTCCATTAGCGATTCAGGGTGTAATGATTGAAAGCTGCTTATTTAACAAACTAACTTCGTTTGCGTGGGTGGCGTGTGGGCTGGGGACAAACTGCTTTAGTTGCCCTGGTTCTGCTCGTTCATCCCCTTCGTTTTCTCGGCTTGTACGTTTTGCAACTGGACAATCCTTGGGTTTTCTGTCTTCTTGGCCTCTCTTCGCACTATGCCATCATTTTGTTCTATGGTATTGTGCGGATAAAGTATACCCTTCTCGGGTATTCCGTAAGTATGCTCTCCTCGGCGACGATATCGTCATTGCGGATCCACGTGTGGCTGATGTCTATCAAAGTGTGATTAACGCACTTGGTGTCAAGATTTCTTTACCGAAGTCTTTGATATCGGACATTGGTGGCTGCGAATTCGCTAAGCGTTTTCGTATATGCGACCGTGATTTGATTTGTCGCCCGTTAGTGTGAAAATGCTTCGTGCGGCACGTCATGCTGTTGCATGGATGCCAGTGTGTAAGTCAGTAGGAGTCAGCTCTCTGCAAGTCTCTCTTAGACTTCGGGGGGCGGGCTATAGAAGGTATTCTTCTCGCCCGGAGAACTTTTCTCCTTACTACTCAAGACATTGGTTTCGCCATGTCCTGGTAGCCTTCTCTCCTAGTGGTATAAGACCCATGCTGTTTGAATTTTGGCTAGGATATCCGTAAGGTTTCTTAGCCTCCCCTTATCAAATGGGTATGATTCGCGGTATGTTATTGGAATCGTGTCGTCCCGATTGGGATTTTGCTACCCGTCTGTGTAGCGATCTTCAGTCTAAGTTAGATGAAGACACGCTTCTCTTACTTGAGCAGTCTATGGTTCGCCATTGGCTTGAAGCCATGCTTGAGTATGAAATGTGAGCTTTACGTAATTAGCTTGGATTACTCGATTTTCCAGCTTTTCTCTTTCGTCCTGATCGGAAAGACCAACTGCATAAGTTCTTCAAGTACGGTTGGATGTTTAGGTCTTATGACCTTATAAGACAACGTGAGGCTCCACTACCCCTTCTGGAGTTTGTAGTGCGTTCTAGTGTAGACGTGGTTCAGTGTACTCTTGGATGAGACCGTGTGAGTGGTTTCATGCGGTAAAACAGTTCAAAGGTGGCCACAGTGAGAGATCACTTTGGTCAGTCATATAAGACTCTTTGTTCAGCACGTGGTGAAATATTGGGGGATTCCAGAAACTATCGTGAGCGATAGGGATCTCGCTTCATGGGGCGGTTTTGGACGGAAGTCTTCAAGCTCTTGGGGTCAGAGTTGCACTTCTCTACGAGCTTCCATCCACAGACAGACGGCCAGACCGAGCGCGTCAATGCCTTGCTGGAGGAGTACTTGAGGCACTTCGTCAGTGCCAACCAGAAGGATTGGGTCCGACTTCTGGATGTGGCACAGTTTTGCTATAACTTGCAAAGAAGTGAGGCGTCGGGGCATAGTCCGTTCGAGCTAGCAACGGGGCAACAACCTTTGGCACCTCACACCATAGCAAGGGGCTACACGGGGAGTAGTCCCACGGCGTATCGGTTTGCTAGAGATTGGCAGGAGCGAACCATCGCAAGGGCATTCTTGGTCCCTAGCCCACCTACCGCCAAAAGAATGAAGAAATGGGCCGATGAGAAGAGGCGACCTTTGAAGTTCAAGGAAGGGGACAAAGTCATGGTGAAGGTACTACCCCATCAGTTCAAAGTGTTTCGCAAAGTGCACAAGGGGCTAGTACGACGATATGAGAGTCCTTTTCCGGTAGTAAAGAAGGTAGGCAAGGTGTCCTACCGACTTCAGAGTAAAGAAGGTAGGCAAGGTGTCCTACCGACTTCAGCTCCCTGCCTGGCTGAAGATCCATCCAGTCTTCCATGGTTGTTGTTTGAAGCCTTATCATGAGGACATGGAAGACCCAGCGAGAGGCGTTTCGCGGCGTGCACCGGCAACGATGATGGCATCTTTTGACGAAGACGTGGAGTGCATACTAGCGGAACGCATGACGAGTCGACGGGGCGTCCCAGCATATAAGGAGTACTTTTTGAAATGGAGGGGACTTCCCGAACGAGAAGCATCATGAGAACGAGCGGACGAGCTGTGGCAATTCGAGGATCAGATCCGGCGCTTCATTGAAGAAGGCTCGACGAGGGAAGAAGCAACTCAACTCCCTGAGCGCTGCGCGCGAAAGCAAGAAGAAACTCCTAAGCGCGCCAACGCGCGAAATCCGTTGCGCACTCTAACGCGAAACGGATTTCTTGCTGCAGTAGTTTTCTTGCTTTTCTGTTGCGCGTTATACAACTAAACGCGCAGCCGTTTTCTTGCTGGGGGAGGATTGAGAAAGCTGCAAGATCTCAACGACGCCTGCTTACTAAAGCAGGCCTGGCGAGCCCAAACAGGCTCTTCTCCGTGAGCGTGTTGGGTGAAGAACCGTTATTTTAGAAGACATCCGATCTGGTACCCGCATCTTCCGAGGGAAGGTTCTTGCATCTGGAGAAAACTACGCTTGCTGGCTCCTTTTATCCAGCTTGGTTCTAGATGGGTTATTGGTGACGGTAATTCAGCTCGGTTGTGGTATGATGTGTGGATTGATTCAGAACCTATTGCTGACCTTGGTGGGTGCACCCTGTGATGTAGATGCTGACGCCGTGTGATCTGACAGAGGATCTTTCAAGATTCCTTGGTCTTGACCCGAAGATGGCATCGATCTCGTTCCAGTCCAGGCGGTTCTGATCGTTCAGATCATAGATTACATCCCTGAGTGTGTAGCAAGACTCAAGATCATGCCCCGGATATCCGTGGAACGGGCAATACTTGGAGTAGTCCAACCCTGATGACCATGGCGTCGGTCTCTCCTTGGCTCAGAACTGAAGGAAAGCAATCCATTCACATAGTAGGAAAGCGCTGTTATCAATCTTCATAGGCTAAGGCCAGTCAGCTATCAATCGCGAGCCATCCGTCTGTCTTTTTACCCATTCCCCTCGTTCAACTATGAGGTAGTCGTTGAATCGGAACCATAATAAAAATAGTGAGTCTGAACCACCGGCACTGAAATCAGTAACTATATTCGTAGCTTGGTCTCGTTCCACACCTCCGGTTTCTAAAAAAAAGTCTTCTTCATAGGCCAAAGAAGAATCGAAAGCCAAAGACCAATTGATTGCTTGCTGACAGGCTAGTCTTTATCGTGGACTCGGGATTCGTCATCTTAAGGGTATGAACTTCTCCTTCGTACTCTCTTCTGTCCGTTTGAACTCTTTTTAGCTGCTGGAGCAGGAGCTTCCGCAGGAGAACGGAATAGGCATCCATTAGCTCTGTCCCTTCGCACGACATCTATGAAAGCAGCAGTGGGCGAACCGGCGGTGAACAGGAAGAGGGAGGACCACCCGATCGCTAGGAAGAAGCAAGCCTATTCCCCTTTAAGGTCATTGCTCACTAGCTCCTTTCATCCCTTCCAACGCACCATCAACATTCTTCTTCGAATTTCAATCAACAAAAATAAAGAGGAATTCAGAATAAGATGGACTACTAGAGCCACGGTAGCGAGCCATAAGCTAGCCTTGTCGTAGTATTAGGAGCGATGGAGCTTGCCCAGTGAAAGGAATATGTAGCGAGTCACGGGAATAATAGAAAAGCACTCTTCGGGGCTCACTATCAGCTCTATTACATAACCTCTCTCTGGTCTACTCTCCCTCCGAGATGGTCACTCAACCTATTGAAGAGCCTGGCTTAGGTCGAAAGGGCTTCCCAGCAGAAGCAACTTCGCCTTTCCCTTTTTCTCTTGAATGAAGAGTCAAAAGGAAATAAAATTGTGGCTGGACACGGGAAAAGGCATATTCATTTCGGATTACCAAAGAAGTCATTTCAATGGTGATTTTAGCCCTTTCTCGAGGCCATTCTGAACGTTTAGTTTTTTAGAAATACCTGAAGCTTTGCTCCTTGGCAGGCTAGACTTCTTTCAGACTCCGTATGATTTCGGATTGACCTCATTTCAATGGTGATTTTAGCCCTTTCTCGAGGCCATTCTGAACGTTTAGTTTTTTAGAAATACCTGAACTTGGCAGGCTAGATCAGACCCGTATGAGTCTAGCTTTACCAGTCCTTCCTCTTCTGTTTCCGCTTTCAGACAAGTAGCTAAGTCGTGTTAATCCTCTTCTGCCTTTCCTTGCTTTGCTTTTAAGCTGGCTTCCTTTGATGCCCACTGCTTCGTCAATACGGCAACATGGAATCCGCATCTGAATTAGCAGCTTCCTTGCTTGAGCAGCCTTTCGCCTTTGGCTTCCTCTTTCTAGCTCTAGTTATCTAGTTGCCTGGCCTTCTGCTTGAAGACAAGACTAGTAGAACCAGTTGCCTAAAGCTCTAGTTGGGCTGATTAAAAACGGAAGCTGGCGATAATGCGGATCCTCGCTCCACTCCCCTTAATGCGCCAATGGCGTAATAAGATTCCTTCATTCGTCAGCTAAAGAAGAAGTAATCTTTTTATTCCCAGCTGTTAGTCTTGACTTGACCGACAACAGCTCATGAAGACAAGACCGTTCCTCTCGGGCCCCTTAGGGAAGGGTCCCTCTCCCCCTTAACTATTGTTAGTCTTGGTCCCTTCGCTTCAAGCTATGTTCGTACCTAAAAGTGACGAACCGCTTACGTGCCCCTTTCAGGGACTTTTGCTAATAGAAGGCTAAGCGTAAGATAGCCTTGCTTACGTGCCTTACTAGCTGCCTTACTCCTTTATAGCAGCCTTAGACGCAGCTGCCGCCTTCTAGGGAGACTATTGCCGTTGCTAGCTAGCCTTCTTAATCTCCCTCTCCTTCCTTGCTTTATTAGAGAAAAGTTGGTAACCAACTCTCCTTTCTGTCAAGCTTCCTTTTCCGCTCCCTAAGACACGAAAAAGAATAGGAATATCTATTTCTTAGAAAGCCAAGCCTTCTAGTACGGTACGGACCACTAATAATACGCTCTTTCGTGGCTGTCTTTCATTCAAGTAGTTCCTCTCCTTTCAGCTTTCTAGCTCCCTCTTCCTTTCGTCATTTGGAAAAGAAGATAGATAGTAGTGATGAATGAGTATAATAGTTGTGATCTTTCTTACCTTAATCTTCCGCGGCCTCTCCAACTTTTTCATTAGGGCGAGGCTCAAAAGGAGATCGCCCTATCTATTAATGGAGAAAAAAAGGGAAGGCTGAGTTAAGGAGGAACAAGTTAGCTCATAAGTCAGTCTGTTTACGACAGATAAGGAAAGGAAGGGATAGATTAATCACTAAGAGCAAAAGCTCGCTACTGGCTAGCTTTAGCCGCTTTAGTCCGAGATTTAGAGAACTAGGATTAGAACTAGCCTTCGCCCTTGCCTTCCGCCTTACCGACTACAAGCAGGGAACAAATCCCTTCCTAGCCTTCCTTTAGCTGACAACAAGTGGCACTTTAAGCATTAGTCGCTATAGTACGATTGTTCGTAGGTTGACTGACTCCCCTCCTTCCCAAACTCATCCTCAAAAAGAAATCTGCTTTCATCAAAGGTCGGAACATAACGGACAACATAGCCTTAGCCCATGACCTTGCGCATCGAATGAAACTCAAGTTTGGCTGCAAGGCTCAGCCTGTGTTAAAGTTGACGTTTCTCAAACTTTGAACAACCTGAAATGGAGTTTTCTTCTCAAGACCCTGGCCAAGATGGGCTTCTCCTCAGAATGGATTGAGCTGGTCCAGCAGTGTGTCTGCACATCGAGAGGTTCGGTCCTGATAAACCGTGAACCCTGTGACTTCTTCTCCCCGGAATGTGGCGCCATAGGGAGATCAAGTCACAGGTCTAGTAGATGGGGATACCCTATATTCTATTCGGAAAGAGAGAGCCTTCATCAAGTACATCTATCAATCATCTGGTCTTGAATCTCTTGTCGTACAATCAGATATCGAGTGCCCGCCACCCGGAGGGATTGATTGCCCAGAAATCGATCGATTGCCCACAGACCCATAGTGAACGTGTGAGTGTGGGATAGCAGCACCCGAGCCCGAGAGAGGGGCTACAGAGGGATTTCTTTCCCAGATGGATCGGTGAGCCCCGCTTGAAGTCTGCGAAAAAGGATTCAACAAGATCTGGCAAGATCATCTTTTCCATCTGGACAAAGAGCGAGGCACTGAACTGATCCGCTGCTTGAACCGATCCCGCTACTGCTCCTAAGGATTTGCCTCCATAGACTACTACTCCAGCGAAAGCGATAGCCAGTGCGGTGGGTGGACATGGTTCCATAGAGGCGACCGAAGGCGAGAGGAAAGCTTTTTCTTCATCACAGTGACCTTCCCCACCCACCCACCACCCTTGATTGCCACAAACAAAATGGCATAGGTTATGCCAGGATTGCTTGAAACCCGATTCAAATTTTGGATTGCTACGGAATGGATCTTACGCCAAGGGTTACCGGCCGCGCTCACTGCCGATCGCCTTCCCGCAGTGCTTAGATAGGTTTCGCCCATACATATCCCTTTCTTGGCACTTAGGATGCCATGCTTCTTTGAAAAACTTGTCTTTATAAATTCAAGTGGAAGACTGGACCGTACATTCCGTGGTTCATGGGATTGGGATTGAGACCTTAACTTGGATTGACAGATTCCTTGGTGTGCTTTTAAGGATACCTGACACATTAGATCCCTTCTTATCGACATACCTGCCCTTATCGCAGAAGCACTACTGTTCACGAGCCCGAGCCCCTATCCTTTCGTTCCCTTAGCACGGATTGATCGGAAGCGAAATCATCAACTTCGGAGTTTTGTAAAGTAAAAGACATAGGGGTTGCTGGTTCGGGCGTGATGGCTCTCGGCTTTCGTGACATTTCTTTATGGCACTGGTACTTGTATCCTGCACTTCTTCTCCTTATCCCGCAGCACCTTCTGTTGTGTAACTTCTCTTTATGGTTTCATGGATTTTTTTTTGTAGTGATTGATTGAGTGAGCCAAGACTTCATCTGTTAGTCCATTCCTCGAGAGCGCGAGCGATGGTGAGGCGCTTCGGGACTGTAGGGTGGGGGTTTTTTCTCGCCGCAAAGCCGTTTCGGTCCGGCATCGCAAATAAAAAAAGGATGAAATCCAGCAGTAGGGAAACCCACACTGCTACCTTAGTGAGAAAAATGCTATGTAGCCATGGAGGCTACAGTATAGTGCTCGTAGGAGTACTAAAGGCCGAAGACTAAGGCCTTTGCTTTGCTAATTACACTATACCATAATAACTAAAGACAACAAAAAGATTGACAACCAAACCCGAGCAAGAAAGGACAGGGGAAAAAGTCCTCTTTATCCAATGGAGATCCTTTCTGTTAACATGAGACCCAGCAAGATTGTCCCGATCATAATGGAAAGTGAGATCGCTTTTTGATGGAGCTGGATCAAGAAGGCGAGAAGCTTGCCAGTCAATGACAAAGACTGAAATTTATGGGCTCGTCGTTTAGTTGAGGCCCCCTTATTCAGTTGTTTTTAGTTTAGTTATCTCTTGTAACTTCTTTTCGAAAAAAAGTCTTGAAATTTATTTAGTTGCGTGCTTTCGCAGTGAAGTTTCTCTTTGATTGAAAAAGACTGATACATGGAGTTGTGAAGTTCTGCTAACGGATTTCATGGGAGAAAGGCTTACTGAGGGAGTTATACCCCGATGAAGCACCCGCGGTAATGATGCCTTTGTATATGAGTTGTGCAGATTGATGAACAGGTGATGGAATTCTTAACAAAGTTACAAGTCTAACCAGCTTCTTTATATCG
Source organism: Morella rubra (assembly GCA_003952965.2). Lineage (NCBI taxonomy): Eukaryota > Viridiplantae > Streptophyta > Magnoliopsida > Fagales > Myricaceae > Morella > Morella rubra. Next base: position 33,237,954 of record CM025855.1, read on the forward strand.
AACGTTGGCGGCTCGGAGTGAAGAGGGATCTGGCATGAGTAAGACAAAGTGTAGCTTAGTATCTTTCAAATGCGGATGGCATGCTGTCTGAATTCTGGACTTTCGGATTCTGGCGAGCTGCATGATTACCTGTTATTTTAATAGGTTTAGTAAGCATGCGCCGGAAGTCAGAGATAAGTTTATCCTTCTGACTTTTGTAATCATACCTACCTACACACTCTCTCTTTCCAATCATGATTTGAACCAAGTTTAACAGGCAGTTTTTTTTTACCATGCCTTACTATTGATCAAGGGTCTTCAGGAGAAGCAACAACAGCATTGCAGTTCGCGGAATTCGCATTCATGAAAGACAGGACATGAAGAAGGAGTTCATTCTGTATGGAAGGAGGAAAGGGAGGAGATCTATTCTCGACCAAAGCAAAGAAAAAGTAAAAATAAATCCAATCTTTGTGCATCATACAGCTGTGGTGGCTCGTTTCGTTTTAAACGACTCTAAACGAAAGGCTCTTCAACTTCTATTTACTATATACGCTGTTCGACCGAACTCGTTGGCTCTGCGTTCATGAAATTCCAACACCAACAACAGAAAGAAAATTCTTCGATCTAAATTTCGGGCGTATGGAATTCGTTCATCTCTAGTACTGAGGATAGAAGAGGAAGGGGAATCCATCAAGGTTTTTGGCTCGCAATAAAGCTAGGGTCCTGATCGAGCAACTAGTAGTCCTATCTATCCACCTCTCCAGACACAATATCTTGAGTACCTATGATGGTGACTACATCTGCTGGCATGTGATGTTTGGACATAGAATCGAGTCCTTGTGAATGGGCAGAGCCAGGTGCTCTTATTTTACGACGGTAGGGACGATTGCTTCCATTACTGACCAGAAAGACACCAAATTCTCCTTTAGGTGCTTCAACTGCGGTATAGGTAGAAGGAGCTGGTACGGAAAAACCTTCTGTATAAGGTTCGAAATGGTGAATTGAGGTAGAGTAGATCGATGATTCTGTAGTCATTTGGCCGGCTATTGAAAGAAAAAGCTTGCATCTGCTCCCCCTATTATATAACCGGTCCCATCTCTCTCCAAACCTAACGTGGTAGTTTCCCATCATAGGGCTTTCTATCTATAGATTGAGCCATTACCAAGGAGCTAATTCGTTCAGAACTCAGTTGACTGCTTCTATAGATAGGGCGGAGCGTCCTTGGCTCAGCATTATAGCACATAGGGCTTCGGCGCTACTACAGCGCTTCGCTAACTCGAAGCGCCTCGCTATGAGAATCTAGCTTCGCTAACGCTCGGCTAAGTCTTGAACCTTCGCGCTGACCGTTCGCTTTCTCAGTAGCAAAAGCGCTTCTCTTTGCCCCTTAAGTAGAAGGACAAGAAAGATATTTTTGGTTTTATTGCTCCCGCTTCCTCACATCTGCGCTCGTCAAGCCAACTTTGCTTTTTGGGAGGTGAAACAGCGGTTGAAGCGGACATTTCGAAATGACAGCATCGAAGATATATTTATATATATATATATATATACACGGTCACGGTTATCCCGGACTGCGTTCCGGAAAAAGTGGCCTGCTTGAAAGAAAGGGCGGGCACTCTCGTGTTTCAACCCCACTATACTATTACTATTCATAGTTGTGAGGCACTGTGTACTTACAGCCTCTACGATAAGCAAGTGAATGGGGCCGGTGCGTGGCAAACGGAACGGTTCATCAAGCCATTTCTCGCCTCAATCCCCTAAATAGGAAGAGGGGTACTTTACAAATAGGGGGTAATTGCTTCGCACCTGACTGTGATAGCCCTCTCGATACCTTATTGGAGCTTTGTAACTAGTGGCCGGTTTCCCATCGCTAGAGCGTTTTCCCAGTGCGCGGAGCCCCAACGAGGAAGGTGTTAGTGCTTTATCATTGGGTCAATAATGCTAATCCCTCTTTTTGTGCTACTCCTACTCCTAGGGCGGGAAGAAGATAAGAAAACGCGAAGCGTTCTCTTGGTTTCCCAACCTGTTGCTTCTAAAGGCTGTCCTCTCTCGGCTGGATGTTGGTCCAGCCTACTACGAGGATCCCGTATCCAGCAACCCAACCTAAAAAAAGGGCATAAAAACGCCTTGTCTAGGTTGGAGCTATGAACCTTATTATTTTGAAAAGGGGAAGGGGCTTTTTCAGCTGGTGCGCAGGAGCGCACTTCAGTTTTCCCTTTACTAGTAGGGGGTCCCGTGGTTCCTATGCCGCCGCGTTTCCCGGTCCTTTTCTTTTAGTGCTTCGACCCGAAGCGATAGCTTCTAGCTAGTTCAGTGGATAAGATGGCTGCGCTCCAGCTCTCACTCAAGAATGGGACGGCAGTGGTCCGCCGGCAAGCTCGTTCTGATCTTGGACGCAGTACATTGGAATCCTGAAGCACCACCACGAACGCTACCGCGCGTTCGCCTGCGGTGCGGTAAGGCACCACCCTGTTGTGCCAGCAGCCAACTCCGGCGTGTCAGCTTAGTTATCCTCATCAAGCCACTTACTTGATGTCTAGCTTCCCAACTGGTATACGGTTCCTTTTCCCCCAGATCAATGAAGAAGGGAGAAGTCAGTTGATTTTTCCGAAGAACCGGAAGCGAAGCGCTATGCCGGGGCGGGGAGACAGGAAAAGAAACGGCTCCGAAGAAATCAATTTTTGTTCCCAATGCTTCTCCACGCCCAACGAGATGCGCCAACCTCGGGATGCTTTACTCCTAACCCCACAAGGTTCCGAGACGGAGCTTAACCTGAGTCTCGGTTAAGAACGGCGATGATCTACGTTTCACACGGCGCACGATTCCATGGATAGTTTCATTCGACATCGTGATGGAGGACATAGCTTACGATCATCGGCTTTGATCATGCCACTAGGCATTTTATTAGGACATTGCACAATGATCCGAACACTTTGTCGCATCTCTTCAATACGGATACAGTAACGATCATAGCGATCTCCTCTGGTACCTACTGGTACGTCAGGATCCAATTGGTCATAAACATCGTAAGGTGCTGCTCTTCGCAAATCCCAGCATACCCCTGGTTGGGATGGGTAGGCCCACCACTTCACTTTCACTTAGGCCCGGGCCAAGTCAGTGGGGGGACCCTGTCGGGCTCCTTCCCCCCCAAAAAAAACAAACTGTACGTGAGAGTTTCCCTTCATACGGCTCGAATCATTCTCAGATGCCCCGAGAGGCATCCTTTCCTTGTTTGTTGGGTTGGTTCACGCGCGCGCAAACGAGCACCGGCCGCAACAGCAGGGAACTATGACCAATAGAGTCAGACACTTAGCTACATCCGCACGCAAAAGGAATGTGGTTCTGGTTGAGGCTTTCTTTCCTTTGTAAAGGGGGCGATCGCGGAGTCCGTGCCTTCCGTACCACCACAGGACTGGTCGTTCTTGGGCGGATCCCGCTCCTAAACATAAGGGATAGGGGGAAGGTGGCCGGGCCTATCATATCAAAAGGGTTGGAGAAAGAGAACCCGGCCACCTATTTCATTCGACGTTCCGGGGCAGGGGCCCGCCCGATTCGACCGACTTTTGGATAACAAGAAGGCGAGCTGATCTGCTTTGATCCAGGAAAAAGCCCAGTCAGCCACCAACTCGGTGCAGGTCACGTGACCTACAGCTCGGCCTTCGCTTTTTGAGGCTTCCTCTACCCACATCTCTATGTGCCCGCAGCACTTCCATATGGAGAAAGATAGGCTTACCATGTTCCATCAATAGCACCTAACCTATGCCGATTTTGGCGGACCGTGCTCCACCCCGGTGAACTCATGCGGTTCCGACGTGCCCAGAGGCCAGAGGCGAATCCGTTCACGGTCCGTAGGACCAACACCATTCGAAGGTGGGTGGCCCGCCCCGCCTAGAACAGTCATGTTTGACTGGGCTTACACACATTCGCTCACTTACGCTGTCCCCCCTCAGCTCACCCTAGCCCCGGGCCTTTTGCTCTTCTAACGTAAGCTCCAAGGCTTCACACCAAGTCTTCACTGACATAATATGCATGCTTAAGTAGGGTCAGGCATAACCGTTGTTGCCTGATGGGAACTTCCCCCATATTGCTATCAATGTCTTCATGTCGCACGACCTCTTAACATTACACCACTGAATCCCCAATCCTTTGCTTGCTGTGCAGTGACAGTACCAATATCCACTAATCGTTGTTTCCAGATACGGTTGCCGGTTGACATCTCTTCTAATTCGTCGATACGAGAAGCAAATTGTTGTGTGAAGGAATCAATATCTCGACATAAGCCAAGAGGCAGATCTTGTGCCACTCCACCTGGTCGTATGAAACTGGCATGCATCCTGGCTCCCGAGACTCTTTCATAGAATTCCAACAATTTCTCCCGCTCCTCAAAAGCCCACAGGAACGGAGTTGATGCTCCCACATCCATAGCATGAGTAGTTAAAGCAAGTGAATGATTTGAAATTCGAGTTATTTCACGGAATAACACTCGTATATATTGAGCTCGTAATGGTACCTCGCAATTCAAAAGTCTCTCTACGGCTGAAGAATGAGCGTGTTCTTGGGCCATCGTAGAAACATAGATAGGGTCGACGACGGAACGAACAACGAAACTTTACGACAGCTTTTTCGTACACGTTCACTTGCATCACATACACAAGTGCTCTCTGAACCGTGCAATAAGGTCACCCATAACACGGCTCTCCCACTTGAGTTACCTTAGCCCCAGGCCATGCTATTCAATGATATTGGAAAAATAGCAGCGTAACGTAACAACTAGTATTGAAAGCTGGTCGCCTTTTGAAGCGTTCGCCGGTAAGGTAACCAAAGCGTATCGTTCCCGCAACCACTTTGGTACTTTGCTTATATAGCTTTTTTAGGTTATGCAATAGAAGGGGGGCTTAGCTCTGGATCCCCCCTGCTTGCAGAAATGAATGGATCAAAAGGGGGCTGGGTTCTATTTCCGGGCCGGGCGGGAGGTGAAGGCCATAAGAGAAGATTGCCCCCCCGGTAAGGAAGAGAGGAAAAAGGTGCTGTCATCTATCTCGACCAGTTTCCCGAGGCGTTGGAAATCCAGACCGGCTCAGAGAATCACTGGCGCTATTTAGCCCTTCGTTTCGCCAACAAAGAAGTCATCCTTGACGATTTCCCATTCCTTCCCTGCCGAGCCGCCTCTCTTCGCCATTCGAAGTACTACCTCTGCCTTCCCTTTCTATAACATACCCAGGTGCCCCCCTTTCCAATCACTAAGAGAAAATCAATACCAATCAAATCAAAGCCCTATCTAAGTAAAGCTTCGTCTATTATTTTTCCGGCCCCAGGGGAGTTTACTCGACCCATTCCCCAGTCTCCCGCACTGCTCAAGTAAGTGTGCGACTCCGTATGAGGACCTCCTTCCCTTCTGCCCACTCTCCGTTCACACGGTTCTCAAAGCAGAGGAGGAAGGGTGGGCAGCAGGTACCACGAGCCCTCTGTCCCACACATCTATCCAGAAGCAAGTGTAGTTCACCGGTTCCACCGAATGCTCCTATCTCTCGGCAAAGATCGTGTGAGTGTGCAGTTATGCTTCGGATGCTTCGCCATAGAATAGATCGACCCAGTTCCCGTTCTTTTCCGGTGCACTCGCTTTATATCTCCGACACACAAGGAAGGACGCGGTGGGAAGGAAGCAGCCCTAGCCTCTGTCCGGCCGATCATTCCGCTGGCATCTTGCATTCACGCCCCCGTTTGACTGCCGCTCGGGGATGTAGTTGTAGATACGTTAGTCTTAGTGGGTCGTTGGCTCCACCTGTTATCTCCTTCTACGACATGCTGTTGTCGTCGCCATATTCCATATGTCACTTAGTCATCTCTGCCTCGCTGCGGGTCAGCACCTCCGAAAGAAACGGAGGACTTCATTCAGTGACTCCGCGATCGCCCTCTGAACGATCAGAATAAGGTAAAGCTTGAAGATAAGTTTTGTACTCTATTAATTTCTCAGTCCCTCTAGTCGGGTGGGCGCCGGCCGGTCTTTCGACCAGATCCCCCTAAAAACCGTACGTGCGGGTCTCCCCGCATGCGGCTCACGCCATTCGAGGTGGCCCAGCCCAGCATTCATTCGCAAATCCTGTAGTGAAATTGAGACTGCTCGACCTCGGAAGCTAATTCGCGTGTAGGCAGCGCTGTCTGTCGTACCCTTAACTCTATCTATTCATTGAATTTACTTTATTACATTTTTTATATAGGCTCGCTCCCTCTTTTTCCAAGAATTCATGCACTTCCTTTTACTTCATAGGGCCTTCTCTAATAGGGAAAAGCCTTCCATTTCCGTCAAATGACCCGGCCTCCCCTGGCTCTTCCACCGTCCGGGCCCCCTTTCCTCCCTATGCTATGCTCCCCCGGCGCAGGCCTACCACGCTTCGCGCCTGCGGCGTTTTCGCCAGACGGTCTTTGCCAGTAGTGCCATCCTCCCCGCTGGCTGTATGGGCGGGTTGTCCCTCGCTGCTGCGTTCTGTTAGGCTATGGATTACAGGAACAAATGTAGTTGAATGAGACAGCAGGCGGGTTACACGTTCCACTGTGCCGAGATGTGAGGTGCAGGTGGTGATGATCACCCCGGGGTATGCGCTAGCGCCCTTGACAGGCACTCCAGGACCCGCCAACGCTCATTAAAACCCGGGTTGGTCGGTCCTCCATTCATCCGACCGGAGGTGTGGATAACGAGGCCACCTTCACAACCTTCTCCCTTCTGTCCCTATGTTGTAGTAAGGTAGGGCGGTTCGCTTGAGTTGCTCAACCGCCCCTTAGCCCGGTGCTCATGACGCGCTACGGAACCTCCACCGTGCCGGGGGACCAAGCAGGGCATAGCTAGCGGCATAGGAGCCGACTCGGCGTCAGCGGCTTCGTGCCGCACTGGAGTAACCCAATATGTGGTTCCGCACGTTCCACCACTTCTCCGTTCATTTCCAATACTAATCGTGAAACACCATGAGCAGCAGGATGTTGAGGTCCGAAATTCGAAGTGAAATTTTTGATTTGCCTGCTCCTAGTTGTCATGGGAAAGAAAGGCAGAAATAAGAAAGAGATTATTCCCTGAGAGCTTGTCCAGTACTACCAGTACCAGAAATGCATCTCCTTCGCCCGCGCGCGATAGCTCTACCGGGCGTGCCGCCTTGCATGCAAGCGAAGCGTTATTGGCGGCAATAAATAGCTCACTGAGCGATGATTGATGCAGCCCCTACCTCTGAAAGCTGAAGGAAGGCAGTGCCCTCGATTGTTCCAGAGAAAAGGATCATGGCGCCCCAGAACCGTGACATCCAGCAGCAGCATCTCCTTGCGTGCGAGAGACTTCTATGCCAGCCGTTATTCCCGGCTCTGTTATGAAAGAAAGCGGCAGACTCATCTTACAGGTGTTCCCTAATGAGGGATTTTAGGAGATTAGGGTTCCCCTTTCTCTCCTCCACCCATCCGCCGAGGCTTTCAGTATCCATCTCCGCAGATATTTCCAGATCGCGAGACATAATGTTCTCTGCGACACTGGAATAGATTTCTGCCATTTCCGGAAAGTGAACGGACAGCCACGCCGATCCCCATCAATAACAACGTGAGGCACTTCGAAGTGCCATTCACACTTTGATTCTTGAGCAAGTTCGGGAACATTGTGAGAAGGGGAAAGGGTGGCTGTCCGTTCACTTTCCGGAAATGGCAGAAATCTATTCCAGTGTCGCAGAGAACATTATGTCTCGCGATCTGGAAATATCTGCGGAGATGGATACTGAAAGCCTCGGCGGATGGGTGGAGGAGAGAAAGGGGAACCCTAATCTCCTAAAATCCCTCATTAGGGAACACCTGTAAGATGAGTCTGCCGCTTTCTTTCATAACAGAGCCGGGAATAACGGCTGGCATAGAAGTCTCTCGCACGCAAGGAGATGCTGCTGCTGGATGTCACGGTTCTGGGGCGCCATGATCCTTTTCTCTGGAACAATCGAGGGCACTGCCTTCCTTCAGCTTTCAGAGGTAGGGGCTGCATCAATCATCGCTCAGTGAGCTATTTATTGCCGCCAATAACGCTTCGCTTGCATGCAAGGCGGCACGCCCGGTAGAGCTATCGCGCGCGGGCGAAGGAGATGCATTTCTGGTACTGGTAGTACTGGACAAGCTCTCAGGGAATAATCTCTTTCTTATTTCTGCCTTTCTTTCCCATGACAACTAGGAGCAGGCAAATCAAAAATTTCACTTCGAATTTCGGACCTCAACATCCTGCTGCTCATGGTGTTTCACGATTAGTATTGGAAATGAACGGAGAAGTGGTGGAACGTGCGGAACCACATATTGGGTTACTCCAGTGCGGCACGAAGCCGCTGACGCCGAGTCGGCTCCTATGCCGCTAGCTATGCCCTGCTTGGTCCCCCGGCACGGTGGAGGTTCCGTAGCGCGTCATGAGCACCGGGCTAAGGGGCGGTTGAGCAACTCAAGCGAACCGCCCTACCTTACTACAACATAGGGACAGAAGGGAGAAGGTTGTGAAGGTGGCCTCGTTATCCACACCTCCGGTCGGATGAATGGAGGACCGACCAACCCGGGTTTTAATGAGCGTTGGCGGGTCCTGGAGTGCCTGTCAAGGGCGCTAGCGCATACCCCGGGGTGATCATCACCACCTGCACCTCACATCTCGGCACAGTGGAACGTGTAACCCGCCTGCTGTCTCATTCAACTACATTTGTTCCTGTAATCCATAGCCTAACAGAACGCAGCAGCGAGGGACAACCCGCCCATACAGCCAGCGGGGAGGATGGCACTACTGGCAAAGACCGTCTGGCGAAAACGCCGCAGGCGCGAAGCGTGGTAGGCCTGCGCCGGGGGAGCATAGCATAGGGAGGAAAGGGGGCCCGGACGGTGGAAGAGCCAGGGGAGGCCGGGTCATTTGACGGAAATGGAAGGCTTTTCCCTATTAGAGAAGGCCCTATGAAGTAAAAGGAAGTGCATGAATTCTTGGAAAAAGAGGGAGCGAGCCTATATAAAAAATGTAATAAAGTAAATTCAATGAATAGATAGAGTTAAGGGTACGACAGACAGCGCTGCCTACACGCGAATTAGCTTCCGAGGTCGAGCAGTCTCAATTTCACTACAGGATTTGCGAATGAATGCTGGGCTGGGCCACCTCGAATGGCGTGAGCCGCATGCGGGGAGACCCGCACGTACGGTTTTTAGGGGGATCTGGTCGAAAGACCGGCCGGCGCCCACCCGACTAGAGGGACTGAGAAATTAATAGAGTACAAAACTTATCTTCAAGCTTTACCTTATTCTGATCGTTCAGAGGGCGATCGCGGAGTCACTGAATGAAGTCCTCCGTTTCTTTCGGAGGTGCTGACCCGCAGCGAGGCAGAGATGACTAAGTGACATATGGAATATGGCGACGACAACAGCATGTCGTAGAAGGAGATAACAGGTGGAGCCAACGACCCACTAAGACTAACGTATCTACAACTACATCCCCGAGCGGCAGTCAAACGGGGGCGTGAATGCAAGATGCCAGCGGAATGATCGGCCGGACAGAGGCTAGGGCTGCTTCCTTCCCACCGCGTCCTTCCTTGTGTGTCGGAGATATAAAGCGAGTGCACCGGAAAAGAACGGGAACTGGGTCGATCTATTCTATGGCGAAGCATCCGAAGCATAACTGCACACTCACACGATCTTTGCCGAGAGATAGGAGCATTCGGTGGAACCGGTGAACTACACTTGCTTCTGGATAGATGTGTGGGACAGAGGGCTCGTGGTACCTGCTGCCCACCCTTCCTCCTCTGCTTTGAGAACCGTGTGAACGGAGAGTGGGCAGAAGGGAAGGAGGTCCTCATACGGAGTCGCACACTTACTTGAGCAGTGCGGGAGACTGGGGAATGGGTCGAGTAAACTCCCCTGGGGCCGGAAAAATAATAGACGAAGCTTTACTTAGATAGGGCTTTGATTTGATTGGTATTGATTTTCTCTTAGTGATTGGAAAGGGGGGCACCTGGGTATGTTATAGAAAGGGAAGGCAGAGGTAGTACTTCGAATGGCGAAGAGAGGCGGCTCGGCAGGGAAGGAATGGGAAATCGTCAAGGATGACTTCTTTGTTGGCGAAACGAAGGGCTAAATAGCGCCAGTGATTCTCTGAGCCGGTCTGGATTTCCAACGCCTCGGGAAACTGGTCGAGATAGATGACAGCACCTTTTTCCTCTCTTCCTTACCGGGGGGGCAATCTTCTCTTATGGCCTTCACCTCCCGCCCGGCCCGGAAATAGAACCCAGCCCCCTTTTGATCCATTCATTTCTGCAAGCAGGGGGGATCCAGAGCTAAGCCCCCCTTCTATTGCATAACCTAAAAAAGCTATATAAGCAAAGTACCAAAGTGGTTGCGGGAACGATACGCTTTGGTTACCTTACCGGCGAACGCTTCAAAAGGCGACCAGCTTTCAATACTAGTTGTTACGTTACGCTGCTATTTTTCCAATATCATTGAATAGCATGGCCTGGGGCTAAGGTAACTCAAGTGGGAGAGCCGTGTTATGGGTGACCTTATTGCACGGTTCAGAGAGCACTTGTGTATGTGATGCAAGTGAACGTGTACGAAAAAGCTGTCGTAAAGTTTCGTTGTTCGTTCCGTCGTCGACCCTATCTATGTTTCTACGATGGCCCAAGAACACGCTCATTCTTCAGCCGTAGAGAGACTTTTGAATTGCGAGGTACCATTACGAGCTCAATATATACGAGTGTTATTCCGTGAAATAACTCGAATTTCAAATCATTCACTTGCTTTAACTACTCATGCTATGGATGTGGGAGCATCAACTCCGTTCCTGTGGGCTTTTGAGGAGCGGGAGAAATTGTTGGAATTCTATGAAAGAGTCTCGGGAGCCAGGATGCATGCCAGTTTCATACGACCAGGTGGAGTGGCACAAGATCTGCCTCTTGGCTTATGTCGAGATATTGATTCCTTCACACAACAATTTGCTTCTCGTATCGACGAATTAGAAGAGATGTCAACCGGCAACCGTATCTGGAAACAACGATTAGTGGATATTGGTACTGTCACTGCACAGCAAGCAAAGGATTGGGGATTCAGTGGTGTAATGTTAAGAGGTCGTGCGACATGAAGACATTGATAGCAATATGGGGGAAGTTCCCATCAGGCAACAACGGTTATGCCTGACCCTACTTAAGCATGCATATTATGTCAGTGAAGACTTGGTGTGAAGCCTTGGAGCTTACGTTAGAAGAGCAAAAGGCCCGGGGCTAGGGTGAGCTGAGGGGGGACAGCGTAAGTGAGCGAATGTGTGTAAGCCCAGTCAAACATGACTGTTCTAGGCGGGGCGGGCCACCCACCTTCGAATGGTGTTGGTCCTACGGACCGTGAACGGATTCGCCTCTGGCCTCTGGGCACGTCGGAACCGCATGAGTTCACCGGGGTGGAGCACGGTCCGCCAAAATCGGCATAGGTTAGGTGCTATTGATGGAACATGGTAAGCCTATCTTTCTCCATATGGAAGTGCTGCGGGCACATAGAGATGTGGGTAGAGGAAGCCTCAAAAAGCGAAGGCCGAGCTGTAGGTCACGTGACCTGCACCGAGTTGGTGGCTGACTGGGCTTTTTCCTGGATCAAAGCAGATCAGCTCGCCTTCTTGTTATCCAAAAGTCGGTCGAATCGGGCGGGCCCCTGCCCCGGAACGTCGAATGAAATAGGTGGCCGGGTTCTCTTTCTCCAACCCTTTTGATATGATAGGCCCGGCCACCTTCCCCCTATCCCTTATGTTTAGGAGCGGGATCCGCCCAAGAACGACCAGTCCTGTGGTGGTACGGAAGGCACGGACTCCGCGATCGCCCCCTTTACAAAGGAAAGAAAGCCTCAACCAGAACCACATTCCTTTTGCGTGCGGATGTAGCTAAGTGTCTGACTCTATTGGTCATAGTTCCCTGCTGTTGCGGCCGGTGCTCGTTTGCGCGCGCGTGAACCAACCCAACAAACAAGGAAAGGATGCCTCTCGGGGCATCTGAGAATGATTCGAGCCGTATGAAGGGAAACTCTCACGTACAGTTTGTTTTTTTTGGGGGGGAAGGAGCCCGACAGGGTCCCCCCACTGACTTGGCCCGGGCCTAAGTGAAAGTGAAGTGGTGGGCCTACCCATCCCAACCAGGGGTATGCTGGGATTTGCGAAGAGCAGCACCTTACGATGTTTATGACCAATTGGATCCTGACGTACCAGTAGGTACCAGAGGAGATCGCTATGATCGTTACTGTATCCGTATTGAAGAGATGCGACAAAGTGTTCGGATCATTGTGCAATGTCCTAATAAAATGCCTAGTGGCATGATCAAAGCCGATGATCGTAAGCTATGTCCTCCATCACGATGTCGAATGAAACTATCCATGGAATCGTGCGCCGTGTGAAACGTAGATCATCGCCGTTCTTAACCGAGACTCAGGTTAAGCTCCGTCTCGGAACCTTGTGGGGTTAGGAGTAAAGCATCCCGAGGTTGGCGCATCTCGTTGGGCGTGGAGAAGCATTGGGAACAAAAATTGATTTCTTCGGAGCCGTTTCTTTTCCTGTCTCCCCGCCCCGGCATAGCGCTTCGCTTCCGGTTCTTCGGAAAAATCAACTGACTTCTCCCTTCTTCATTGATCTGGGGGAAAAGGAACCGTATACCAGTTGGGAAGCTAGACATCAAGTAAGTGGCTTGATGAGGATAACTAAGCTGACACGCCGGAGTTGGCTGCTGGCACAACAGGGTGGTGCCTTACCGCACCGCAGGCGAACGCGCGGTAGCGTTCGTGGTGGTGCTTCAGGATTCCAATGTACTGCGTCCAAGATCAGAACGAGCTTGCCGGCGGACCACTGCCGTCCCATTCTTGAGTGAGAGCTGGAGCGCAGCCATCTTATCCACTGAACTAGCTAGAAGCTATCGCTTCGGGTCGAAGCACTAAAAGAAAAGGACCGGGAAACGCGGCGGCATAGGAACCACGGGACCCCCTACTAGTAAAGGGAAAACTGAAGTGCGCTCCTGCGCACCAGCTGAAAAAGCCCCTTCCCCTTTTCAAAATAATAAGGTTCATAGCTCCAACCTAGACAAGGCGTTTTTATGCCCTTTTTTTAGGTTGGGTTGCTGGATACGGGATCCTCGTAGTAGGCTGGACCAACATCCAGCCGAGAGAGGACAGCCTTTAGAAGCAACAGGTTGGGAAACCAAGAGAACGCTTCGCGTTTTCTTATCTTCTTCCCGCCCTAGGAGTAGGAGTAGCACAAAAAGAGGGATTAGCATTATTGACCCAATGATAAAGCACTAACACCTTCCTCGTTGGGGCTCCGCGCACTGGGAAAACGCTCTAGCGATGGGAAACCGGCCACTAGTTACAAAGCTCCAATAAGGTATCGAGAGGGCTATCACAGTCAGGTGCGAAGCAATTACCCCCTATTTGTAAAGTACCCCTCTTCCTATTTAGGGGATTGAGGCGAGAAATGGCTTGATGAACCGTTCCGTTTGCCACGCACCGGCCCCATTCACTTGCTTATCGTAGAGGCTGTAAGTACACAGTGCCTCACAACTATGAATAGTAATAGTATAGTGGGGTTGAAACACGAGAGTGCCCGCCCTTTCTTTCAAGCAGGCCACTTTTTCCGGAACGCAGTCCGGGATAACCGTGACCGTGTATATATATATATATATATAAATATATCTTCGATGCTGTCATTTCGAAATGTCCGCTTCAACCGCTGTTTCACCTCCCAAAAAGCAAAGTTGGCTTGACGAGCGCAGATGTGAGGAAGCGGGAGCAATAAAACCAAAAATATCTTTCTTGTCCTTCTACTTAAGGGGCAAAGAGAAGCGCTTTTGCTACTGAGAAAGCGAACGGTCAGCGCGAAGGTTCAAGACTTAGCCGAGCGTTAGCGAAGCTAGATTCTCATAGCGAGGCGCTTCGAGTTAGCGAAGCGCTGTAGTAGCGCCGAAGCCCTATGTGCTATAATGCTGAGCCAAGGACGCTCCGCCCTATCTATAGAAGCAGTCAACTGAGTTCTGAACGAATTAGCTCCTTGGTAATGGCTCAATCTATAGATAGAAAGCCCTATGATGGGAAACTACCACGTTAGGTTTGGAGAGAGATGGGACCGGTTATATAATAGGGGGAGCAGATGCAAGCTTTTTCTTTCAATAGCCGGCCAAATGACTACAGAATCATCGATCTACTCTACCTCAATTCACCATTTCGAACCTTATACAGAAGGTTTTTCCGTACCAGCTCCTTCTACCTATACCGCAGTTGAAGCACCTAAAGGAGAATTTGGTGTCTTTCTGGTCAGTAATGGAAGCAATCGTCCCTACCGTCGTAAAATAAGAGCACCTGGCTCTGCCCATTCACAAGGACTCGATTCTATGTCCAAACATCACATGCCAGCAGATGTAGTCACCATCATAGGTACTCAAGATATTGTGTCTGGAGAGGTGGATAGATAGGACTACTAGTTGCTCGATCAGGACCCTAGCTTTATTGCGAGCCAAAAACCTTGATGGATTCCCCTTCCTCTTCTATCCTCAGTACTAGAGATGAACGAATTCCATACGCCCGAAATTTAGATCGAAGAATTTTCTTTCTGTTGTTGGTGTTGGAATTTCATGAACGCAGAGCCAACGAGTTCGGTCGAACAGCGTATATAGTAAATAGAAGTTGAAGAGCCTTTCGTTTAGAGTCGTTTAAAACGAAACGAGCCACCACAGCTGTATGATGCACAAAGATTGGATTTATTTTTACTTTTTCTTTGCTTTGGTCGAGAATAGATCTCCTCCCTTTCCTCCTTCCATACAGAATGAACTCCTTCTTCATGTCCTGTCTTTCATGAATGCGAATTCCGCGAACTGCAATGCTGTTGTTGCTTCTCCTGAAGACCCTTGATCAATAGTAAGGCATGGTAAAAAAAAACTGCCTGTTAAACTTGGTTCAAATCATGATTGGAAAGAGAGAGTGTGTAGGTAGGTATGATTACAAAAGTCAGAAGGATAAACTTATCTCTGACTTCCGGCGCATGCTTACTAAACCTATTAAAATAACAGGTAATCATGCAGCTCGCCAGAATCCGAAAGTCCAGAATTCAGACAGCATGCCATCCGCATTTGAAAGATACTAAGCTACACTTTGTCTTACTCATGCCAGATCCCTCTTCACTCCGAGCCGCCAACGTTCGATATAAAGAAGCTGGTTAGACTTGTAACTTTGTTAAGAATTCCATCACCTGTTCATCAATCTGCACAACTCATATACAAAGGCATCATTACCGCGGGTGCTTCATCGGGGTATAACTCCCTCAGTAAGCCTTTCTCCCATGAAATCCGTTAGCAGAACTTCACAACTCCATGTATCAGTCTTTTTCAATCAAAGAGAAACTTCACTGCGAAAGCACGCAACTAAATAAATTTCAAGACTTTTTTTCGAAAAGAAGTTACAAGAGATAACTAAACTAAAAACAACTGAATAAGGGGGCCTCAACTAAACGACGAGCCCATAAATTTCAGTCTTTGTCATTGACTGGCAAGCTTCTCGCCTTCTTGATCCAGCTCCATCAAAAAGCGATCTCACTTTCCATTATGATCGGGACAATCTTGCTGGGTCTCATGTTAACAGAAAGGATCTCCATTGGATAAAGAGGACTTTTTCCCCTGTCCTTTCTTGCTCGGGTTTGGTTGTCAATCTTTTTGTTGTCTTTAGTTATTATGGTATAGTGTAATTAGCAAAGCAAAGGCCTTAGTCTTCGGCCTTTAGTACTCCTACGAGCACTATACTGTAGCCTCCATGGCTACATAGCATTTTTCTCACTAAGGTAGCAGTGTGGGTTTCCCTACTGCTGGATTTCATCCTTTTTTTATTTGCGATGCCGGACCGAAACGGCTTTGCGGCGAGAAAAAACCCCCACCCTACAGTCCCGAAGCGCCTCACCATCGCTCGCGCTCTCGAGGAATGGACTAACAGATGAAGTCTTGGCTCACTCAATCAATCACTACAAAAAAAAATCCATGAAACCATAAAGAGAAGTTACACAACAGAAGGTGCTGCGGGATAAGGAGAAGAAGTGCAGGATACAAGTACCAGTGCCATAAAGAAATGTCACGAAAGCCGAGAGCCATCACGCCCGAACCAGCAACCCCTATGTCTTTTACTTTACAAAACTCCGAAGTTGATGATTTCGCTTCCGATCAATCCGTGCTAAGGGAACGAAAGGATAGGGGCTCGGGCTCGTGAACAGTAGTGCTTCTGCGATAAGGGCAGGTATGTCGATAAGAAGGGATCTAATGTGTCAGGTATCCTTAAAAGCACACCAAGGAATCTGTCAATCCAAGTTAAGGTCTCAATCCCAATCCCATGAACCACGGAATGTACGGTCCAGTCTTCCACTTGAATTTATAAAGACAAGTTTTTCAAAGAAGCATGGCATCCTAAGTGCCAAGAAAGGGATATGTATGGGCGAAACCTATCTAAGCACTGCGGGAAGGCGATCGGCAGTGAGCGCGGCCGGTAACCCTTGGCGTAAGATCCATTCCGTAGCAATCCAAAATTTGAATCGGGTTTCAAGCAATCCTGGCATAACCTATGCCATTTTGTTTGTGGCAATCAAGGGTGGTGGGTGGGTGGGGAAGGTCACTGTGATGAAGAAAAAGCTTTCCTCTCGCCTTCGGTCGCCTCTATGGAACCATGTCCACCCACCGCACTGGCTATCGCTTTCGCTGGAGTAGTAGTCTATGGAGGCAAATCCTTAGGAGCAGTAGCGGGATCGGTTCAAGCAGCGGATCAGTTCAGTGCCTCGCTCTTTGTCCAGATGGAAAAGATGATCTTGCCAGATCTTGTTGAATCCTTTTTCGCAGACTTCAAGCGGGGCTCACCGATCCATCTGGGAAAGAAATCCCTCTGTAGCCCCTCTCTCGGGCTCGGGTGCTGCTATCCCACACTCACACGTTCACTATGGGTCTGTGGGCAATCGATCGATTTCTGGGCAATCAATCCCTCCGGGTGGCGGGCACTCGATATCTGATTGTACGACAAGAGATTCAAGACCAGATGATTGATAGATGTACTTGATGAAGGCTCTCTCTTTCCGAATAGAATATAGGGTATCCCCATCTACTAGACCTGTGACTTGATCTCCCTATGGCGCCACATTCCGGGGAGAAGAAGTCACAGGGTTCACGGTTTATCAGGACCGAACCTCTCGATGTGCAGACACACTGCTGGACCAGCTCAATCCATTCTGAGGAGAAGCCCATCTTGGCCAGGGTCTTGAGAAGAAAACTCCATTTCAGGTTGTTCAAAGTTTGAGAAACGTCAACTTTAACACAGGCTGAGCCTTGCAGCCAAACTTGAGTTTCATTCGATGCGCAAGGTCATGGGCTAAGGCTATGTTGTCCGTTATGTTCCGACCTTTGATGAAAGCAGATTTCTTTTTGAGGATGAGTTTGGGAAGGAGGGGAGTCAGTCAACCTACGAACAATCGTACTATAGCGACTAATGCTTAAAGTGCCACTTGTTGTCAGCTAAAGGAAGGCTAGGAAGGGATTTGTTCCCTGCTTGTAGTCGGTAAGGCGGAAGGCAAGGGCGAAGGCTAGTTCTAATCCTAGTTCTCTAAATCTCGGACTAAAGCGGCTAAAGCTAGCCAGTAGCGAGCTTTTGCTCTTAGTGATTAATCTATCCCTTCCTTTCCTTATCTGTCGTAAACAGACTGACTTATGAGCTAACTTGTTCCTCCTTAACTCAGCCTTCCCTTTTTTTTCTCCATTAATAGATAGGGCGATCTCCTTTTGAGCCTCGCCCTAATGAAAAAGTTGGAGAGGCCGCGGAAGATTAAGGTAAGAAAGATCACAACTATTATACTCATTCATCACTACTATCTATCTTCTTTTCCAAATGACGAAAGGAAGAGGGAGCTAGAAAGCTGAAAGGAGAGGAACTACTTGAATGAAAGACAGCCACGAAAGAGCGTATTATTAGTGGTCCGTACCGTACTAGAAGGCTTGGCTTTCTAAGAAATAGATATTCCTATTCTTTTTCGTGTCTTAGGGAGCGGAAAAGGAAGCTTGACAGAAAGGAGAGTTGGTTACCAACTTTTCTCTAATAAAGCAAGGAAGGAGAGGGAGATTAAGAAGGCTAGCTAGCAACGGCAATAGTCTCCCTAGAAGGCGGCAGCTGCGTCTAAGGCTGCTATAAAGGAGTAAGGCAGCTAGTAAGGCACGTAAGCAAGGCTATCTTACGCTTAGCCTTCTATTAGCAAAAGTCCCTGAAAGGGGCACGTAAGCGGTTCGTCACTTTTAGGTACGAACATAGCTTGAAGCGAAGGGACCAAGACTAACAATAGTTAAGGGGGAGAGGGACCCTTCCCTAAGGGGCCCGAGAGGAACGGTCTTGTCTTCATGAGCTGTTGTCGGTCAAGTCAAGACTAACAGCTGGGAATAAAAAGATTACTTCTTCTTTAGCTGACGAATGAAGGAATCTTATTACGCCATTGGCGCATTAAGGGGAGTGGAGCGAGGATCCGCATTATCGCCAGCTTCCGTTTTTAATCAGCCCAACTAGAGCTTTAGGCAACTGGTTCTACTAGTCTTGTCTTCAAGCAGAAGGCCAGGCAACTAGATAACTAGAGCTAGAAAGAGGAAGCCAAAGGCGAAAGGCTGCTCAAGCAAGGAAGCTGCTAATTCAGATGCGGATTCCATGTTGCCGTATTGACGAAGCAGTGGGCATCAAAGGAAGCCAGCTTAAAAGCAAAGCAAGGAAAGGCAGAAGAGGATTAACACGACTTAGCTACTTGTCTGAAAGCGGAAACAGAAGAGGAAGGTGACTAACTTCATTCGGTAAAGCTAGAAAGCAACCGAAAGAGGCACATCATACGGGTCTGAAAGAAGTCTAGCCTGCCAAGGAGCAAAGCTTCAGGTATTTCTAAAAAACTAAACGTTCAGAATGGCCTCGAGAAAGGGCTAAAATCACCATTGAAATGACTTCTTTGGTCAATCCGAAATGAATATGCCTTTTCCCGTGTCCAGCCACAATTTTATTTCCTTTTGACTCTTCATTCAAGAGAAAAAAAAGGGAAAGGCGAAGTTGCTTCTGCTGGGAAGCCCTTTCGACCTAAGCCAGGCTCTTCAATAGGTTGAGTGACCATCTCGGAGGGAGAGTAGACCAGAGAGAGGTTATGTAATAGAGCTGATAGTGAGCCCCGAAGAGTGCTTTTCTATTATTCCCGTGACTCGCTACATATTCCTTTCACTGGGCAAGCTCCATCGCTCCTAATACTACGACAAGGCTAGCTTATGGCTCGCTACCGTGGCTCTAGTAGTCCATCTTATTCTGAATTCCTCTTTATTTTTGTTGATTGAAATTCGAAGAAGAATGTTGATGGTGCGTTGGAAGGGATGAAAGGAGCTAGTGAGCAATGACCTTAAAGGGGAATAGGCTTGCTTCTTCCTAGCGATCGGGTGGTCCTCCCTCTTCCTGTTCACCGCCGGTTCGCCCACTGCTGCTTTCATAGATGTCGTGCGAAGGGACAGAGCTAATGGATGCCTATTCCGTTCTCCTGCGGAAGCTCCTGCTCCAGCAGCTAAAAAGAGTTCAAACGGACAGAAGAGAGTACGAAGGAGAAGTTCATACCCTTAAGATGACGAATCCCGAGTCCACGATAAAGACTAGCCTGTCAGCAAGCAATCAATTGGTCTTTGGCTTTCGATTCTTCTTTGGCCTATGAAGAAGACTTTTTTTTAGAAACCGGAGGTGTGGAACGAGACCAAGCTACGAATATAGTTACTGATTTCAGTGCCGGTGGTTCAGACTCACTATTTTTATTATGGTTCCGATTCAACGACTACCTCATAGTTGAACGAGGGGAATGGGTAAAAAGACAGACGGATGGCTCGCGATTGATAGCTGACTGGCCTTAGCCTATGAAGATTGATAACAGCGCTTTCCTACTATGTGAATGGATTGCTTTCCTTCAGTTCTGAGCCAAGGAGAGACCGACGCCATGGTCATCAGGGTTGGACTACTCCAAGTTGCCCGTTCCACGGATATCCGGGGCATGATCTTGAGTCTTGCTACACACTCAGGGATGTAATCTATGATCTGAACGATCAGAACCGCCTGGACTGGAACGAGATCGATGCCATCTTCGGGTCAAGACCAAGGAATCTTGAAAGATCCTCTGTCAGATCACACGGCGTCAGCATCTACATCACAGGGTGCACCCACCAAGGTCAGCAATAGGTTCTGAATCAATCCACACATCATACCACAACCGAGCTGAATTACCGTCACCAATAACCCATCTAGAACCAAGCTGGATAAAAGGAGCCAGCAAGCGTAGTTTTCTCCAGATGCAAGAACCTTCCCTCGGAAGATGCGGGTACCAGATCGGATGTCTTCTAAAATAACGGTTCTTCACCCAACACGCTCACGGAGAAGAGCCTGTTTGGGCTCGCCAGGCCTGCTTTAGTAAGCAGGCGTCGTTGAGATCTTGCAGCTTTCTCAATCCTCCCCCAGCAAGAAAACGGCTGCGCGTTTAGTTGTATAACGCGCAACAGAAAAGCAAGAAAACTACTGCAGCAAGAAATCCGTTTCGCGTTAGAGTGCGCAACGGATTTCGCGCGTTGGCGCGCTTAGGAGTTTCTTCTTGCTTTCGCGCGCAGCGCTCAGGGAGTTGAGTTGCTTCTTCCCTCGTCGAGCCTTCTTCAATGAAGCGCCGGATCTGATCCTCGAATTGCCACAGCTCGTCCGCTCGTTCTCATGATGCTTCTCGTTCGGGAAGTCCCCTCCATTTCAAAAAGTACTCCTTATATGCTGGGACGCCCCGTCGACTCGTCATGCGTTCCGCTAGTATGCACTCCACGTCTTCGTCAAAAGATGCCATCATCGTTGCCGGTGCACGCCGCGAAACGCCTCTCGCTGGGTCTTCCATGTCCTCATGATAAGGCTTCACAACAACCATGGAAGACTGGATGGATCTTCAGCCAGGCAGGGAGCTGAAGTCGGTAGGACACCTTGCCTACCTTCTTTACTCTGAAGTCGGTAGGACACCTTGCCTACCTTCTTTACTACCGGAAAAGGACTCTCATATCGTCGTACTAGCCCCTTGTGCACTTTGCGAAACACTTTGAACTGATGGGGTAGTACCTTCACCATGACTTTGTCCCCTTCCTTGAACTTCAAAGGTCGCCTCTTCTCATCGGCCCATTTCTTCATTCTTTTGGCGGTAGGTGGGCTAGGGACCAAGAATGCCCTTGCGATGTCGGTTCGCTCCTGCCAATCTCTAGCAAACCGATACGCCGTGGGACTACTCCCCGTGTAGCCCCTTGCTATGGTGTGAGGTGCCAAAGGTTGTTGCCCCGTTGCTAGCTCGAACGGACTATGCCCCGACGCCTCACTTCTTTGCAAGTTATAGCAAAACTGTGCCACATCCAGAAGTCGGACCCAATCCTTCTGGTTGGCACTGACGAAGTGCCTCAAGTACTCCTCCAGCAAGGCATTGACGCGCTCGGTCTGGCCGTCTGTCTGTGGATGGAAGCTCGTAGAGAAGTGCAACTCTGACCCCAAGAGCTTGAAGACTTCCGTCCAAAACCGCCCCATGAAGCGAGGATCCCTATCGCTCACGATAGTTTCTGGAATCCCCCAATATTTCACCACGTGCTGAACAAAGAGTCTTATATGACTGACCAAAGTGATCTCTCACTTGTGGCCACCTTTGAACTGTTTTACCGCATGAAACCACTCACACGGTCTCATCCAAGAGTACACTGAACCACGTCTACACTAGAACGCACTACAAACTCCAGAAGGGGTAGTGGAGCCTCACGTTGTCTTATAAGGTCATAAGACCTAAACATCCAACCGTACTTGAAGAACTTATGCAGTTGGTCTTTCCGATCAGGACGAAAGAGAAAAGCTGGAGGGTCTAGCAAGTCAGACGCAGTAATCGAGTAATCCGTACAAGCTCTTACGAACCACATTTCATACTCAAGCATGGCTTCAAGCCAATGGCGAACCATAGACTGCTCAAGTAAGAGAAGCGTGTCTTCATCTAACTTAGACTGAAGATCGCTACACAGACGGGTAGCAAAATCCCAATCGGGACGACACGATTCCAATAACATACCGCGAATCATACCCATTTGATAAGGGGAGGCTAAGAAACCTTACGGATATCCTAGCCAAAATTCAAACAGCATGGGTCTTATACCACTAGGAGAGAAGGCTACCAGGACATGGCGAAACCAATGTCTTGAGTAGTAAGGAGAAAAGTTCTCCGGGCGAGAAGAATACCTTCTATAGCCCGCCCCCCGAAGTCTAAGAGAGACTTGCAGAGAGCTGACTCCTACTGACTTACACACTGGCATCCATGCAACAGCATGACGTGCCGCACGAAGCATTTTCACACTAACGGGCGACAAATCAAATCACGGTCGCATATACGAAAACGCTTAGCGAATTCGCAGCCACCAATGTCCGATATCAAAGACTTCGGTAAAGAAATCTTGACACCAAGTGCGTTAATCACACTTTGATAGACATCAGCCACACGTGGATCCGCAATGACGATATCGTCGCCGAGGAGAGCATACTTACGGAATACCCGAGAAGGGTATACTTTATCCGCACAATACCATAGAACAAAATGATGGCATAGTGCGAAGAGAGGCCAAGAAGACAGAAAACCCAAGGATTGTCCAGTTGCAAAACGTACAAGCCGAGAAAACGAAGGGGATGAACGAGCAGAACCAGGGCAACTAAAGCAGTTTGTCCCCAGCCCACACGCCACCCACGCAAACGAAGTTAGTTTGTTAAATAAGCAGCTTTCAATCATTACACCCTGAATCGCTAATGGAAAGCGATCCGTAGCCGAGGATAGATCGAAGGAGCGCAACTTTCGCTCTTTTCTTCACCTATCCAAGGGACGCACCTGATCTGATCAAATGTACCGTCCATCGGTATTAACCTCAAGACAGACATACACCAATCATGCGCAGGACGTAAGAGAGCTTGCTTAACAGCATTTGGGATTGCGAAAATCCTCGTTTTCCCAGCACCTTCTGCCTTAAAGGCCAATCGGCCAGGGGCGAAATACATCATTAATTCATCGTCCGAAACATGGACACCTTCAATCATTGACTGACACACCTTATAGTATAGGCATGGCACATCAATTCATGAAGAGAACGCCCAGCCTGACAAAAGATAGAATCCAAGTTCTCTTCTGGTCTATTGACCATGGAAAACTATCCTCATCAGGGAGTGGTTCCCCTCGCATTGGGAACACAACCCGTTTAGGAGCGAAGAAAGAGTACACGGGTTCTATGTACCGATATGCCCATTCACGAAGGTCATGTTTGAAAGGCCAAAGACGACCGTACGAAACCGCAGGATTGCGGGACGTAGGGTACAAGAAGCAAGCTTTATCCCATAGCGATAAGGAAAATACATCCCACGGTAGAACGGAGAAGAACCATTAATAGAAGGATTATACGGGTTCTTCTGAGTCCTAACGGAGGACGCAGTCCACATGGGTACCCACCGAAACCCGAGATTCATAGGAATCTCGAAGCAACGAGAGATATACCTCTCGGCAAGCCTGACATACATACTACGGAACTCAACTAAGATAAGAGTTCAGTAGGCATAGAAGACGGAGGAGAAAGTATTTACGTATATTTATAGTTCTGTTTCTTATAAAACATTATTTTAGCTTACTAAGAGAGAAACAGATCTTCTTTCCTCCTCCTCCTTCCTTTAACTATAATAATCATATTTAATAAATCAAACCTCATAATACTATATGGTAAATACTTATACTTCTCATGCTCTATGCATACTATTCTATATAATTGTTTATCCTCTACCTTATCGCTGAAAGCATTTTCCTCTTGCTTTTTCTATACTCTCTATTCCGTCTCCTTAGATAATAACAACCATATATTTGATCATCACATCTCTCTACTTTATATCCTTAACCATCTGATATAATTTTCTTATCTGCTATGGGATAAAGTTATCTTTCTACGTCCGCAATCCTGCGGTTCTACGTCGTCTTTGGCCTTTCAAACATGACCTTCGTGAATGGGCATATCGGTACATAGAACCCGTGTACTCTTTCTTCGCTCCTAAACGGGTTGTGTTCCCAATGCGAGGGAACCACTCCCTGATGAGGATAGTTTTCCATGGTCAATAGACCAGAAGAGAACTTGGATTCTATCTTTTGTCAGGCTGGGCGTTCTCTTCATGAATTTGATGTGCCATGCCTATACTATAAGGTGTGTCAGTCAATGATTGAGGTGTCCATGTTTCGGACGATGAATTAATGATGTATTTCGCCCCTGGCCGATTGGCCTTTAAGGCAGAAGGTGCTGGGAAAACGAGGATTTTCGCAATCCCAAATGCTGTTAAGCAAGCTCTCTTACGTCCTGCGCATGATTGGTGTATGTCTGTCTTGAGGTTAATACCGATGGACGGTACATTTGATCAGATCAGGTGCGTCCCTTGGATAGGTGAAGAAAAGAGCGAAAGTTGCGCTCCTTCGATCTATCCTCGGCTACGGATCGCTTTCCATTAGCGATTCAGGGTGTAATGATTGAAAGCTGCTTATTTAACAAACTAACTTCGTTTGCGTGGGTGGCGTGTGGGCTGGGGACAAACTGCTTTAGTTGCCCTGGTTCTGCTCGTTCATCCCCTTCGTTTTCTCGGCTTGTACGTTTTGCAACTGGACAATCCTTGGGTTTTCTGTCTTCTTGGCCTCTCTTCGCACTATGCCATCATTTTGTTCTATGGTATTGTGCGGATAAAGTATACCCTTCTCGGGTATTCCGTAAGTATGCTCTCCTCGGCGACGATATCGTCATTGCGGATCCACGTGTGGCTGATGTCTATCAAAGTGTGATTAACGCACTTGGTGTCAAGATTTCTTTACCGAAGTCTTTGATATCGGACATTGGTGGCTGCGAATTCGCTAAGCGTTTTCGTATATGCGACCGTGATTTGATTTGTCGCCCGTTAGTGTGAAAATGCTTCGTGCGGCACGTCATGCTGTTGCATGGATGCCAGTGTGTAAGTCAGTAGGAGTCAGCTCTCTGCAAGTCTCTCTTAGACTTCGGGGGCGGGCTATAGAAGGTATTCTTCTCGCCCGGAGAACTTTTCTCCTTACTACTCAAGACATTGGTTTCGCCATGTCCTGGTAGCCTTCTCTCCTAGTGGTATAAGACCCATGCTGTTTGAATTTTGGCTAGGATATCCGTAAGGTTTCTTAGCCTCCCCTTATCAAATGGGTATGATTCGCGGTATGTTATTGGAATCGTGTCGTCCCGATTGGGATTTTGCTACCCGTCTGTGTAGCGATCTTCAGTCTAAGTTAGATGAAGACACGCTTCTCTTACTTGAGCAGTCTATGGTTCGCCATTGGCTTGAAGCCATGCTTGAGTATGAAATGTGGTTCGTAAGAGCTTGTACGGATTACTCGATTACTGCGTCTGACTTGCTAGACCCTCCAGCTTTTCTCTTTCGTCCTGATCGGAAAGACCAACTGCATAAGTTCTTCAAGTACGGTTGGATGTTTAGGTCTTATGACCTTATAAGACAACGTGAGGCTCCACTACCCCTTCTGGAGTTTGTAGTGCGTTCTAGTGTAGACGTGGTTCAGTGTACTCTTGGATGAGACCGTGTGAGTGGTTTCATGCGGTAAAACAGTTCAAAGGTGGCCACAAGTGAGAGATCACTTTGGTCAGTCATATAAGACTCTTTGTTCAGCACGTGGTGAAATATTGGGGGATTCCAGAAACTATCGTGAGCGATAGGGATCCTCGCTTCATGGGGCGGTTTTGGACGGAAGTCTTCAAGCTCTTGGGGTCAGAGTTGCACTTCTCTACGAGCTTCCATCCACAGACAGACGGCCAGACCGAGCGCGTCAATGCCTTGCTGGAGGAGTACTTGAGGCACTTCGTCAGTGCCAACCAGAAGGATTGGGTCCGACTTCTGGATGTGGCAGTTTTTGCTATAACTTGCAAAGAAGTGAGGCGTCGGGGCATAGTCCGTTCGAGCTAGCAACGGGGCAACAACCTTGGCACCTCACACCATAGCAAGGGGCTACACGGGGAGTAGTCCCACGGCGTATCGGTTTGCTAGAGATTGGCAGGAGCGAACCGACATCGCAAGGGCATTCTTGGTCCCTAGCCCACCTACCGCCAAAAGAATGAAGAAATGGGCCGATGAGAAGAGGCGACCTTTGAAGTTCAAGGAAGGGGACAAAGTCATGGTGAAGGTACTACCCCATCAGTTCAAAGTGTTTCGCAAAGTGCACAAGGGGCTAGTACGACGATATGAGAGTCCTTTTCCGGTAGTAAAGAAGGTAGGCAAGGTGTCCTACCGACTTCAGAGTAAAGAAGGTAGGCAAGGTGTCCTACCGACTTCAGCTCCCTGCCTGGCTGAAGATCCATCCAGTCTTCCATGGTTGTTGTTTGAAGCCTATCATGAGGACATGGAAGACCCAGCGAGAGGCGTTTCGCGGCGTGCACCGGCAACGATGATGGCATCTTTTGACGAAGACGTGGAGTGCATACTAGCGGAACGCATGACGAGTCGACGGGGCGTCCCAGCATATAAGGAGTACTTTTTGAAATGGGGACTTCCCGAACGAGAAGCATCATGAGAACGAGCGGACGAGCTGTGGCAATTCGAGGATCAGATCCGGCGCTTCATTGAAGAAGGCTCGACGAGGGAAGAAGCAACTCAACTCCCTGAGCGCTGCGCGCGAAAGCAAGAAGAAACTCCTAAGCGCGCCAACGCGCGAAATCCGTTGCGCACTCTAACGCGAAACGGATTTCTTGCTGCAGTAGTTTTCTTGCTTTTCTGTTGCGCGTTATACAACTAAACGCGCAGCCGTTTTCTTGCTGGGGGAGGATTGAGAAAGCTGCAAGATCTCAACGACTGCTTACTAAAGCAGGCCTGGCGAGCCCAAACAGGCTCTTCTCCGTGAGCGTGTTGGGTGAAGAACCGTTATTTTAAGACATCCGATCTGGTACCCGCATCTTCCGAGGGAAGGTTCTTGCATCTGGAGAAAACTACGCTTGCTGGCTCCTTTATCCAGCTTGGTTCTAGATGGGTATATTGACGTGATTCAGCTCGGTTGTGTATATGTGTGGATTGATTCAGAACCTATTGCTGACCTTGGTGGGTGCACCCTGTGATGATGCTACGCCGTGTGATCTGACAGAGGATCTTTCAAGATTCCTTGGTCTTGACCCGAAGATGGCATCGATCTCGTTCCAGTCCAGGCGGTTCTGATCGTTCAGATCATAGATTACATCCCTGAGTGTGTAGCAAGACTCAAGATCATGCCCCGGATATCCGTGGAACGGGCAATACTTGGAGTAGTCCAACCCTGATGACCATGGGTCGGTCTCTCCTTGGCTCAGAACTGAAGGAAAGCAATCCATTCACATAGTAGGAAAGCGCTGTTATCAATCTTCATAGGCTAAGGCCAGTCAGCTATCAATCGCGAGCCATCCGTCTGTCTTTTTACCCATTCCCCTCGTTCAACTATGAGGTAGTCGTTGAATCGGAACCATAATAAAAATAGTGAGTCTGAACCACCGGCACTGAAATCAGTAACTATATTCGTAGCTTGGTCTCGTTCCACACCTCCGGTTTCTAAAAAAAAGTCTTCTTCATAGGCCAAAGAAGAATCGAAAGCCAAAGACCAATTGATTGCTTGCTGACAGGCTAGTCTTTATCGTGGACTCGGGATTCGTCATCTTAAGGGTATGAACTTCTCCTTCGTACTCTCTTCTGTCCGTTTGAACTCTTTTTAGCTGCTGGAGCAGGAGCTTCCGCAGGAGAACGGAATAGGCATCCATTAGCTCTGTCCCTTCGCACGACATCTATGAAAGCAGCAGTGGGCGAACCGGCGGTGAACAGGAAGAGGGAGGACCACCCGATCGCTAGGAAGAAGCAAGCCTATTCCCCTTTAAGGTCATTGCTCACTAGCTCCTTTCATCCCTTCCAACGCACCATCAACATTCTTCTTCGAATTTCAATCAACAAAAATAAAGAGGAATTCAGAATAAGATGGACTACTAGAGCCACGGTAGCGAGCCATAAGCTAGCCTTGTCGTAGTATTAGGAGCGATGGAGCTTGCCCAGTGAAAGGAATATGTAGCGAGTCACGGGAATAATAGAAAAGCACTCTTCGGGGCTCACTATCAGCTCTATTACATAACCTCTCTCTGGTCTACTCTCCCTCCGAGATGGTCACTCAACCTATTGAAGAGCCTGGCTTAGGTCGAAAGGGCTTCCCAGCAGAAGCAACTTCGCCTTTCCCTTTTTTTTCTCTTGAATGAAGAGTCAAAAGGAAATAAAATTGTGGCTGGACACGGGAAAAGGCATATTCATTTCGGATTGACCAAAGAAGTCATTTCAATGGTGATTTTAGCCCTTTCTCGAGGCCATTCTGAACGTTTAGTTTTTTAGAAATACCTGAAGCTTTGCTCCTTGGCAGGCTAGACTTCTTTCAGACCCGTATGATGTGCCTCTTTCGGTTGCTTTCTAGCTTTACCGAATGAAGTTAGTCACCTTCCTCTTCTGTTTCCGCTTTCAGACAAGTAGCTAAGTCGTGTTAATCCTCTTCTGCCTTTCCTTGCTTTGCTTTTAAGCTGGCTTCCTTTGATGCCCACTGCTTCGTCAATACGGCAACATGGAATCCGCATCTGAATTAGCAGCTTCCTTGCTTGAGCAGCCTTTCGCCTTTGGCTTCCTCTTTCTAGCTCTAGTTATCTAGTTGCCTGGCCTTCTGCTTGAAGACAAGACTAGTAGAACCAGTTGCCTAAAGCTCTAGTTGGGCTGATTAAAACGGAAGCTGGCGATAATGCGGATCCTCGCTCCACTCCCCTTAATGCGCCAATGGCGTAATAAGATTCCTTCATTCGTCAGCTAAAGAAGAAGTAATCTTTTTATTCCCAGCTGTTAGTCTTGACTTGACCGACAACAGCTCATGAAGACAAGACCGTTCCTCTCGGGCCCCTTAGGGAAGGGTCCCTCTCCCCCTTAACTATTGTTAGTCTTGGTCCCTTCGCTTCAAGCTATGTTCGTACCTAAAAGTGACGAACCGCTTACGTGCCCCTTTCAGGGACTTTTGCTAATAGAAGGCTAAGCGTAAGATAGCCTTGCTTACGTGCCTTACTAGCTGCCTTACTCCTTTATAGCAGCCTTAGACGCAGCTGCCGCCTTCTAGGGAGACTATTGCCGTTGCTAGCTAGCCTTCTTAATCTCCCTCTCCTTCCTTGCTTTATTAGAGAAAAGTTGGTAACCAACTCTCCTTTCTGTCAAGCTTCCTTTTCCGCTCCCTAAGACACGAAAAAGAATAGGAATATCTATTTCTTAGAAAGCCAAGCCTTCTAGTACGGTACGGACCACTAATAATACGCTCTTTCGTGGCTGTCTTTCATTCAAGTAGTTCCTCTCCTTTCAGCTTTCTAGCTCCCTCTTCCTTTCGTCATTTGGAAAAGAAGATAGATAGTAGTGATGAATGAGTATAATAGTTGTGATCTTTCTTACCTTAATCTTCCGCGGCCTCTCCAACTTTTTCATTAGGGCGAGGCTCAAAAGGAGATCGCCCTATCTATTAATGGAGAAAAAAAAGGGAAGGCTGAGTTAAGGAGGAACAAGTTAGCTCATAAGTCAGTCTGTTTACGACAGATAAGGAAAGGAAGGGATAGATTAATCACTAAGAGCAAAAGCTCGCTACTGGCTAGCTTTAGCCGCTTTAGTCCGAGATTTAGAGAACTAGGATTAGAACTAGCCTTCGCCCTTGCCTTCCGCCTTACCGACTACAAGCAGGGAACAAATCCCTTCCTAGCCTTCCTTTAGCTGACAACAAGTGGCACTTTAAGCATTAGTCGCTATAGTACGATTGTTCGTAGGTTGACTGACTCCCCTCCTTCCCAAACTCATCCTCAAAAAGAAATCTGCTTTCATCAAAGGTCGGAACATAACGGACAACATAGCCTTAGCCCATGACCTTGCGCATCGAATGAAACTCAAGTTTGGCTGCAAGGCTCAGCCTGTGTTAAAGTTGACGTTTCTCAAACTTTGAACAACCTGAAATGGAGTTTTCTTCTCAAGACCCTGGCCAAGATGGGCTTCTCCTCAGAATGGATTGAGCTGGTCCAGCAGTGTGTCTGCACATCGAGAGGTTCGGTCCTGATAAACCGTGAACCCTGTGACTTCTTCTCCCCGGAATGTGGCGCCATAGGGAGATCAAGTCACAGGTCTAGTAGATGGGGATACCCTATATTCTATTCGGAAAGAGAGAGCCTTCATCAAGTACATCTATCAATCATCTGGTCTTGAATCTCTTGTCGTACAATCAGATATCGAGTGCCCGCCACCCGGAGGGATTGATTGCCCAGAAATCGATCGATTGCCCACAGACCCATAGTGAACGTGTGAGTGTGGGATAGCAGCACCCGAGCCCGAGAGAGGGGCTACAGAGGGATTTCTTTCCCAGATGGATCGGTGAGCCCCGCTTGAAGTCTGCGAAAAAGGATTCAACAAGATCTGGCAAGATCATCTTTTCCATCTGGACAAAGAGCGAGGCACTGAACTGATCCGCTGCTTGAACCGATCCCGCTACTGCTCCTAAGGATTTGCCTCCATAGACTACTACTCCAGCGAAAGCGATAGCCAGTGCGGTGGGTGGACATGGTTCCATAGAGGCGACCGAAGGCGAGAGGAAAGCTTTTTCTTCATCACAGTGACCTTCCCCACCCACCCACCACCCTTGATTGCCACAAACAAAATGGCATAGGTTATGCCAGGATTGCTTGAAACCCGATTCAAATTTTGGATTGCTACGGAATGGATCTTACGCCAAGGGTTACCGGCCGCGCTCACTGCCGATCGCCTTCCCGCAGTGCTTAGATAGGTTTCGCCCATACATATCCCTTTCTTGGCACTTAGGATGCCATGCTTCTTTGAAAAACTTGTCTTTATAAATTCAAGTGGAAGACTGGACCGTACATTCCGTGGTTCATGGGATTGGGATTGAGACCTTAACTTGGATTGACAGATTCCTTGGTGTGCTTTTAAGGATACCTGACACATTAGATCCCTTCTTATCGACATACCTGCCCTTATCGCAGAAGCACTACTGTTCACGAGCCCGAGCCCCTATCCTTTCGTTCCCTTAGCACGGATTGATCGGAAGCGAAATCATCAACTTCGGAGTTTTGTAAAGTAAAAGACATAGGGGTTGCTGGTTCGGGCGTGATGGCTCTCGGCTTTCGTGACATTTCTTTATGGCACTGGTACTTGTATCCTGCACTTCTTCTCCTTATCCCGCAGCACCTTCTGTTGTGTAACTTCTCTTTATGGTTTCATGGATTTTTTTTTTGTAGTGATTGATTGAGTGAGCCAAGACTTCATCTGTTAGTCCATTCCTCGAGAGCGCGAGCGATGGTGAGGCGCTTCGGGACTGTAGGGTGGGGGTTTTTTCTCGCCGCAAAGCCGTTTCGGTCCGGCATCGCAAATAAAAAAAGGATGAAATCCAGCAGTATGGAAACCCACACTGCTACCTTAGTGAGAAAAATGCTATGTAGCCATGGAGGCTACAGTATAGTGCTCGTAGGAGTACTAAAGCCAAGACTAAGCCTTTGTTTGCAATATTTACACTATACCATAAAAACTAAAGACACAAAAAAATTGACAACCTCAGAACCCGAGCAAGAAAGAACAGGAAAATCTCTTATCAATGAATCCTTTCTAGTTAACATTCGAGACCAGCAAGATTGTCCCGATTCACTAATTGGAATAGATTCGCTTTTGATGGATCAAAAGCGAGAAGCTGCAATCAATGACAAAGACTTGTAATTTATGGCTCGTCGATTTAGTAGGCCCCCTTATTCAGTGTTTTGTTTAGTTCATCTCTTTAACTTCTTTTCGAAAAAAAAAGTCTTAATTTATTTAGATTGCATGCTTTCGCAGTGGAATTCTCTTTGATGAAAAGACTGATACAGAGTGTGAATTCTCTAACAATTTCAATGGGATAAAGCTACTGAGGAGTTATAACCGGAGAAGCACCCCTGATAATGAAGCCTTTGTATATGAATTGCAATGGTGAACATGATGAATTCTTAACAATTACAATCTAACCACTGCTTCTTATATCGAATCATGCGCCGATTTAAGGATCGCATGGAAAGACAAATGTAGCTAAGATCTTTTCAAATCGAATTCATTCGTCTAAATCTCTGACTTTCGATTCCGGCAGACTGTCATTTTTATTTTAACTAGCTTATAAGCTATAGCGACCGGAAGCACAAGATAAGTTTATCCCTTGACTTTTTAACTATACCACCTTACACCTCTTTTCAATCATGATTTAAACAAGTTTAACAGCGGGTTTTTTATACCATTCCTACTATTGACAAGGTATATAGAGCAACAACAGCATTTGCAGTCGCAGATTCGCATTCATGAAAGACAGACATGATAGAGTATTCATTTGTATGGAGAAAAGGTTTGTAGATCGTATTCTCGACAAGCAGAAAAAGTTAAAAATAAATCCAATCTTGTGCATTCATCACAGCTGGGTCTCGTTTCGTTTTAAAGATCTAAACGAAATGCTCTTAACTATCTATTTACTATATACTCTGTTCGACCAGCTCGTTGGCTCTCTTCATGTAAATCTTCCAACACCAACAACAAAGAAAAAAAAAAAATCTTCGATTAATTTCGGCGTATTGGGAATTCTCATCTCTATATGGGATAAGAGAGGAAGGATCCAATCAAGTTTGCTCGCCAATAAAGCTATGTCCTATCGAAGAACCTAGTAGTCCTACTCTATCCCCTCTCCAGACACAATATCTTTCATACCTATGCATGTACTACATCGCTGGCATGTATGTTTGCACATACGAATCGAGTCCTTGTGAATGGCAGAAGCCAGGTGCCCTCTTATTTTACGACAGGTAGGACGATTGCTTCCACATACTACCAAAGACACCAATTCCTTATGTCTTCAACTGCCGTATACAGAAGACTTACGAAAACCTTCTGATAAGTTCATACATGGTGAATTGATTAGAGTAGATCATGACTGTGTCATTTGGCCGGCATGAAAGAAAAACTTTGCATTGCATCCCCATTATATACCGGTCCCATCTCTTCCAAACTTAACGATTTCCCTCATAGGGCTTTCATCTATATACATACCACAGATGTGCTAACTTCGTTCATAACTCAGTGGAACTGCTTCTAATAGAAGAGCGGACAGTCCTTGTCAACATTATAGCACTAGCGGCTTCCGCTACTACAGCGCTTCTCTAACTCAATGCGCCCGCTATGACATTAGCTCCTAAACCTCGCTAATCTTAACCTTCGCGCTGACCGTCGCTCTCAGTAGCAAGCGCTCCTTTGCCATTAAATAGAAGTACAAGGAAAGATATTTTTGTTATTGCTCCCGCCTCCTTCCATCTCGCTTCAAGCTAACTTTGCCTTTTGGGGAGAAACAGCGGCTTGAACCGGTGACATTCAAATGATCCACCATCAAAGATTATATCTTAATATACTATATATATATACACGTCTACCGTGTATCCCGGACTGCGTTCCGAAAAATGCTCTTGAAATTAAAGCGCACTCTCTTTTTCCCCCACTATACTATTACTTATTCTATTGTGAGCCCATTCTCAGACTTACAGCCTCTACGATAAGCAAGTGAATGGGGCCGGTGCGTGGCAAACGGAACGGTTCATCAAGCCATTTCTCGCCTCAATCCCCTAAATAGGAAGAGGGGTACTTACAAATAGGGGTAATTGCTTCACACCTGACTGATAACCCTCTCAATACCTAATTGGAGCTTTGTAACTAGTGGCCGGTTTCCCATCGCTAGAGCGTTTTCCCAGTGCGCGGAGCCCCAACGAGGAAGGTGTTAGTGCTTTATCATTGGGTCAATAATGCTAATCCCTCTTTTTGTGCTACTCCTACTCCTAGGGCGGGAAGAAGATAAGAAAACGCGAAGCGTTCTCTTGGTTTCCCAACCTGTTGCTTCTAAAGGCTGTCCTCTCTCGGCTGGATGTTGGTCCAGCCTACTACGAGGATCCCATATCCAGCAACCCAACCTAAAAAAGGGCATAAAAACGCCTTGTCTAGGTTGGAGCTATGAACCTTATTATTTTCAAAAGGGGAAGGGGCTTTTTCAGCTGGTGCGCAGGAGCGCACTTCAGTTTTCCCTTTACTAGTAGGGGGTCCCGTGGTTCCTATGCCGCCGCGTTTCCCGGTCCTTTTCTTTTAGTGCTTCGACCCCAAAGCGAAAGCTTCTAGCTAGTTCAGATAAAGCTGACGCTCCACATCTCACTCAAAATCGGACGCAGTGATCGCCGGCAATCTCGTTCTGTATCTTGGACCAGTACATTGACATCCTGAAGCACTAAGTCTTCTACACCACGAACCTATCCGCGCGCTTCGCCTCGCGGATAATGGCACTCACCATGTTGTCCTGCCACAGCCAACTCCGCGTTCAGCTTATTATCCTCATCAACCACATTACTTATGGTCTAGCTCGCCAATGTTATACCTTCCTTATCCCCAATCATATGACAAAGAGTCAGTATGATTTATTCCGAAAACCGAGCAACGCTATATCCGGCGGGAACAGGAAAAGAAACTCCGAAGAAATCACATTTTCCCAAGCTTCTCCACGCCCAACAGATCAACCTCGATCATCTTTCATATACCCACAAGTCCAGATACGACTACCCTGAGTCTCCGAGTTAAACGCAATAATCTACGTTTCACATGGCCGCACATCCTCATGATAGTTCGTCGAACATCGTAATGATACAATAGCTTCGATCATTCGCTTGATCATGCCCACTACATTTTATCTAGACATTGCACAATGATCAACACTTGTCGCATCTCTCAATACGGATACAGTTAACATATAAAGGCCAAATTCTTTATCCTCTGGACCTACTTGGACTCATATCAATTGTCATAATAATCGTAAGTGCTGCTCTTCTCAAATCCCACAACCCCTGTGGCATGGTAGCCACCACTTTCACTTACACTAGCCGCCAATCATTGGGACCATTCGCTCCGATCTCCCCCAAAAAAAACAAACTACGAGAGTTCCCTTATACCGTCGAATCATCTAATGCCCCAGAGCATCCTTTCGTTTGTTGTCACGCGGCGCAGCAAACGGAGCACCGACCGCAACAGCAACGATGACCAATCAGGATCAAACTTTCTACACTTCCGCACGCAAAAACGAAACTGTTTCTGTTAGGCTTCCTTCCTGTAAAGTGTCCTGCCTTCCGTACCACCACAGACTGTCTCTTGATTAGAAGCTCCTCAACATAAGGGAATAGGAATCCGTTCCTATCATATAAAGTTGGAGAAAAACCCGCCCATTTCATTCCGACGATTCGGCAGCCCCCGATTTATACCGACTTTGATAACCCAAGAAAGAGCCCGATAATCTGCTCTCTTTAATACCTCTTCTCCAATACGAGAAAAGCCATTCACCACAATCATCCTTTGACATAATAGCATTACACACTTCATCCATTCCACCTATCACCTTCCTTTCTCGCTCACTTCTTTTTTTATGACCTTTCCACTCACAATCTCTATGCCCCAGCAACCTTCCATATGAAAATGACTACCATTCCACAATAGACCTAACCTATGGCGATTTTGCGACGTGCTCCACCCGCGTAACTCAGCCGTTCCACGCCAGAGGCCATCAGGCGAATCCTTCACGTCCTAGGACCAACACCATCCGAAGGGGGATGCCCGCCCGCCTAGAAACAGTCATTGACTCTTACACACATTCGCTCACTTTACCTGTCACCCCTCAGCTCACACCCTAGCCCCGCCTTTTGCTCTCTAAGTAGCTCCAAGCTTCACACCAAGTCTTCACTACATAATTATGCCATGTTAATAGTCATTTCATAACCGTTGTTGCATTGA
>CM025855.1:33275006-33359936 GCA_003952965.2 Morella rubra
CACAAGCAAAGCAGAAATCGTACTTCGTTAGCAAATCAACAAGGGGCGTGATAGTTAGTGTATAAAGTTGGTGTTCGGCTGTAGAAATTTTAAGGTGTTGAAAATTTTAGGTATTAAGACGGGTGAAAAAGTAAAGAGAGATAATTAAAATTAATTTTTTATATTTATTTGGAATGAAAAGTGATAATTTGAGAAGAAGAAAGAGAATTTTAAAGAATTATTTTATTGAGGTGAAAATTTTGAATCCCGACTATCTCAAAATATACATACACCTGATAGTGTTCGTAGGAATGACTCAACCGGAAATGGCCGGCCAAATACTTATAGAAGCGATGTCACCCGGAGGTTTTCTAGGAAAATAAAAAGATTATGCCAAGAATACATCTGTCTTTTTCAGTTTTTTTTACACTTGCAAGTCTTGCATAACAATTCCTCATATTTATAATATAGGTGTTACCATCCAATTCATGTACGAATATCATTGGACTATATAAACAATGTTTCTATATATATATATATACACACACAGACAAGGCGTGGTGACCGTCCCTCTCTGGAAGGTCCGGAGAACAAAAGAACTCATCGATTTTTCTTTTTTCTCTTGGAAAAAAGAGTTTAGAGGAACAACACTGGGTCCGTTTGGTTATGGGGCTTCCGAAAGGGGGCCGGAAAACACATTTCAGTTGGAAAAAAAAAAAAAAAATTCCTCTCCACGAAAAGCCATTGCGATTTTGGTCCTTTTCTATACCAAAAACATATCCGTAATCCGTCGGTTTGGTCCTTGTTGCCGTCAGACTTCTGATCCGTCAGTTTTGACTTTGCATTTCATCCGCGACCTAATTAAAAGTCTAATGTCCGTCGATATCCAGATCTCGCAGCTTTGTTTCCATCACGTGCATCAAATCCGCTGACGTGCCACATGGGTGATATATATAATACGAGTTAGAAAATTAAGACAGTCGTCTCATTGATCTTTACAGCAGGTTTCGTCCCCAGTTGAAGTTCCTCATGAATCATGATCATCCGAAACCGATTTTGGACTCCCAAAACTCAAAAGCGAGTTAGGAACTGATCGAGGCGGTTCTTGCTTTTTGAGATATAAAGGATCCGCTGGAAAACCGAGACCCGTTTCTTCTACCAAAATCCCATGCCCGACGACGTGTTCGAGTCGTATTCCAGTGTGAATCAGCCCGAACGAAAGAAAGTCCACCTGCTAGTTTTCTTCACACAAAAGCAAATTACCTTTCA
Source organism: Morella rubra (assembly GCA_003952965.2). Taxonomy (NCBI): domain Eukaryota; kingdom Viridiplantae; phylum Streptophyta; class Magnoliopsida; order Fagales; family Myricaceae; genus Morella; species Morella rubra. Next base: position 33,276,255 of record CM025855.1, read on the forward strand.
CACTTCATCCATCCGCACACGAACCTATATATATACATACAGCTCTTTGCCTTTTTCCATTTTCATACATGTTTTGCCGTGGAAAAAAGAATAGAATTTCGTTGAGCTTATTCCCAGAAAAGCCTGAGTCAGAGAGAGATGGAAGGGCGGAGTCAGGTGTTCTTGAGGGCGGACACGGTAGACATAAATAGACTAGACGAGCAGCTTGGGAGGCATCTAGATCGAGTTTGGGCCATGGAGAACCATGACAAAGGGAAGAAATTAGAGAGGATCACCACCGCCAAAGAAGACTGGGAGATCGATGCCCGTAAGCTTACCGTAAAAGAAGTGATCGCTCGCGGTGCCTTTGGTATCGTTCACAGAGGAATCTACGGTGGCAAAGACGTCGCTGGTAACATTTATAAGCCTTTTTTTTGTACTGTTTAATTTGGATGGGGATTTCGTTTTCTTGTTTCGATTAGAAAACGCTGCTCTTCCGTTGCATGGATTCGTTTTTTGCGAGACTTAAAGCTTTTTAACAAGCAGTTGTTGGTTCTTTATCTATTTCGGTTTCAAATCAACCAAAAAGCTATTAGATTCAGATTTCACTCACGTTTGTGGTTCGCTTTTCTCTGCAATGAATTTGTCAGTTAAGGTTCTGGACTGGGGAGACGGACAAAAAACAGAAGCTCACACAGAATTACTCAATAGCCTTTTTAGACAAGAGATTGCTATTTGGCATAAGCTTGATCACCCTAACGTTGCCAAGGTGATCCCACGAATTTCTAGATCCTTTATCATAGTTTCTGTTTTTTTAAGATACTGAATCTTCAATTTTTATCCATAAACTTACATCAAAATGTTCCAAAAAAAAAATAAATCAAAATTATCAAAATCTTTACATCTAACCTCAAAATTATCAAAACTTAGCTTTATTAGAATATCCAACTGCCAATATTGTGTCATATGTCTCTTTTCAATCAAAATTCAATCATTGGATCCTATGACATGTCGAACCACAATGCATTTTGATAATTTGGAGCTAAGAGAGAGTACTGATTAGGTTTTATCAAGGAGCTCTTCTCTTTGCTACAGATGTTTTGTTAATTTTCATTTGTGAATATGTTTTGTTGACTTCCATCGTGCTTCTTTTGTTTTTTTTTTTCATCATGCCATATATTGCGGATAATTGTTTTAAATTGATGACATTGATAACTATATATTTTAGAGTTTTTTTTTTCTTCGCATATATATTTTAGCGTCTCTTTCTCTAGGTACAGTACTGAAACACGCACACGCACACGCACAAACACGTGTAGTACTATGTCTTATATTATACTACTGTAAACGCCCGCCGGGATTCGCATGTCCTGGCATTGTAGCTGAATTTCATTTTCATTTTCTTTCGTAATATTCCCCAGTTCATAGGAGCTACAATGGGTTCATCGGAGTCAATCATCCATAGTACTCCTAATGAAGCTTGCATTGTTATGGAGTATCTTCCTTTGGGTACTCTGAAGTCTTACCTAACAAAGAACCAGAAAAGGAAGCTAGCTTTCAAAATTGTCATACGACTCGCACTAGATCTTGCGAGAGGGTCAGTAGTTTCCCCCACATCTCTTTTCGTTTTTATTCTATGTAATTCCCATGCACTTACGCTTAAGCTGATTACTTATTGAATCAGCTGCACGTGATCAACAGCTAAGCTCGTAGGAAACTTTGTCCTCCTTGCAGGGTGAGTTACCTCCACTCCAGGAATGTTGTCCACAGAGATTTAAAGACAGAAAACATGCTTCTTGACAAGAATCATACGGTAAAGATAACGGACTTTGGAGTTGCTCGTCTTCAGGCTGCAATTCCCACTGAGATGACAGGCAATACAGGGACCCTAGGCTACATGGCTCCTGAGGTATATATATAGTTCGCTTAGAATTTTCTAGAAGTTACAGCAATTATAAATGAGTTGCTTTTTACTTTTCAAGAAACTCTTGGTCCTGTATTATTCAGTACTGCTGCTGTACTAATTCACCTTCACTTCGTTTTCCCCGTTAAAATGGTGCAGGTCCTTGAAAATAAACCATATAACTGGAAATGTGACGTCTACAGTTTTGGAATTTGCCTGTGGGAGATATATTGCTGTGATATGTCATTTCCTAACATCCGATTCTCAGATTTGAGTTCTGTTGTTTACAAGGTACGTATTTTCTGCTACCTGTCTCTGACACAAAAATATTGCATGCACTTCGTAACGGCTGACAAAATCTTATTATTCTGTCTCCTCGAAACTGCAGAATATGAGGCCAGAGATACCCTCCTGTTGCCCAAGCTCTCTGGCAGAAGTTATGACGCGATGCTGGGATGCAGACCCAAAGAAAAGACCAGAGATGAAAGAGGTGGTAACCATGTTAGAAGCCATCGACACTTCAAAGGGCAAGGGGATGACACCTTTGTGCGAACCAGAACCACAGGGTTGTTTCTGCTTCTGCCGGCGGTGAGGGCCTCAAATTTACACTCTGCTAGATCGGGATTAGAGATTAAGCTTGGGATAATATTGGCTCTTGAGGTGTAAATATTGACAGATTACAAAGGCAATGGAGATTTTCCCAAAGGAGGCCTTCATTAGCCCACCTTCATTTTTGTTTGAATGTTGGATCTTATTACAAAGAGTTGTCACAGAACCAACACTCAAAAATGGTGTGAAGGTTTGGATTACAAACACAAGGCCCAGATCATTCTGTATGTACGATATTTTATATCTTAGGTTTGTACAGTCATTTAGGAGGTGGTTTTGAACAAAAGATAGTGTTTGTAGACGAAATAAAATACTAATTGCGGGGAAATGGGCATGTTTATCAATTCAGTGGGCATATTTTTACAACCATCGATTGTTTCTTGTGGGAAAGTCACAAAGCAATCTGAGACGCATACTGTCTTCGACGTTTCTTACTAATCATTGATTGAATAGGATATGTTTCTACAGGGCTGTTTTGTATGAACCCAAGTAATTGTTAAGCATAAAGAAGTTCCTAAAGAACCTAGCGCCAGAATCCAGTATCATACTACATATGGATATCATATTTTTATACCACCTGATCACAAAACTCCTTATTGCGCTTTGACTGAAAATTAGTCACAAGTTTGTCTACTCTCGGATGAATGTGATGCTGCAAGGTAATACACCAGCGGAAACTAGCATAAATCTAGTGCATATATGTTACTGCTTTCATAGCCCAGGAAAAAGAAAATAACAAAAAACAAAACAGTAGCTGCTTCCAAACAATCCCTGTTCTTGCTTGTGCCTTCCTATACATTCTGACAACAGTATATATAGAAGCCCAATTTGAAATCAAAACCTCAAGGCAAAAATGAAATGAACCTCTTGGCACCAAAACAAATGGTGTGTACTGCTCTACACTACGTCATAACTTGTTAGCAGCACTGTCCCTATCCTCTATACATCTGGTGAATGGTTTTTAATTGAGCTTCTAACCCACAAACTGGTTAGTACTTAAGACCCGGATGCGACCTCTTCTCGTAACGACATCTCTTTTCAGGCAATACGAAACTAATTTCAGGGATCTTTACACAGCTGATTTGCCTTGGTAAACTTAACAAACGAAGGTAATGAGCAAAATACTTTCATCGATGTGAGCTGTACATAAATGACACATCTTTCAACGTTGAACTTCTAATTGGATCTGCATCGGATTCAGTCAGAAGCCTTCCAGTCCTACGAAGACACGGGAGATTCTGAGGAGTGATTAGCCTCACATGCATTTTGAAATTCTTGCACGAGTATTTTCTGGATTTTTACTCTCAAACCAGAGGCCTCCTCTGGTTTGAACCACCGCCGGTCAAACTGGGAACACAAATACAACACTTAACCAGGGAAAACATTTCATGACATTTACTAAATGGAAGAAACAATTTTACCATTCATCTTACCATTGCTAAATCTTTCTTTTTTAGCCTTTCAGGGGCCTCTTCAATGAAGCGCTCCATGAAGAAAAGAACAAATAGACCACAATCATAATCATTCTTTTGTTGAGGAACCTGGTGGAAAACAAGAATAGAACATGAGAAAAGAGGTAAGGTTCTAATGATGGGAGAGAAAGAATCTCCAGATGAAGATGTCATTAATGACAAACATATCCAAAGTTTTAAATGAAAACATAGCAGAGATGGACACCCAGTGCCCTAGTGAAAGTGAAAATCAGGAGAAAGAATTCCCTCAGATTTTCCTATTCCGTTAGGGCTTATGATGCTCAAATGCAAGTTCATACTGTCACACCTTCGATGCAAGTTTTCTTCAGTTAGGTCTTATGATACTCTCATGATCTTACATCCTATTTCTCAACGAATGTTTCTACCAATGACTCGTTTAGTCCCTAAGCACCAACCAATTTAACAAAGTGCACATCTGAAGGTTAAGCATCAAGCTAAGCTCCGCTTACAATGTTTCAACCGTCATGTATCTTCGACAATGGGCAAAACCTGCTCGTCAAGCTCTAAATTATTGCCTCACATTTCAAGGATGTACACATCAGTGAAAGATTGTTCTTTTTCGTAAAGGAGGCTGTTGTTGAATAAAAACCAAAACGTCGTATATTAACATTCCTAAACACAATATTCACCCTACCAAACAAATTTACATGGCACATGTATTCCTTTAAATGTCGGAGAAATTGATCAGTCAAAGTAAACACGTCCCACCCTTTCATGAATGCACTAACAGGCAATACATGAAAGCTTTGGATTCTTAATTAAACAAATTAACTTCAATAGTTGGGTGTTTAGCCCTTTGGCCCAATGAACAATAATAGACCAACAAAAGAACATACAAGAAGCAATTGAGAGGGAAAAAAAATTACCGCAATTACTTTCTCAACAATTCTATGAGGGAGCTTTCTCCATACACTGTCAGAGATTGGAAGATCTGAAGGAGCAACTTCTCGAACCAAATAGTCCCACTCTTCTTTCATAAAGCTACAGAGCATATTTACACCATTCCTTAAGTTTAGAAATATATGAACTTATTTTGGAAGAACGAGAATGATATCTGAATGGTGGAAACAATAGCGTAAACAAATATAATGACCTAGTGACATTACAAAGGTATCAAACAAATAGCTCATCCGTGTTCCATATCAATATTAAAAGACTAAGTTACACACTGGTTGAGAAATATTTCTACATCAGGAAACCAAGATTGCTAAAGTCTCAAGTACAGGTATGCAGCCCTCTCCAACATCAAAGGTTCTCAAATAATAGTGTGTTCGTAGGGCTCTCATGCAACGGAAAATCAATTACAACTATATGCTAAATAACTCAAAAGTAATTATTCCTCAAAATGAACAGGTAAATTGAGAGAAAAATAGGGAAAATGTCGAGGGGGGAAGAAACCATCTGAAGATCGAGGACAAAATATAATTAGCAATATTATTGTTTTTCGATCAAACAAAAAACATCACTTATGAAATGTGCTATAAACTCAGCCTACACAAAATCTACAATCTAGTCATTCACCTAGAAACCTACCTATTGTCATTATACAGAGTCTAAAACATATCCATTATAGGTTGGCCCACTGCCTGTGTCTTACCTTTTGATGTTCTCAAAAATTGATCTGCTTGAGTGAAGTCTTAATGAATCTAAATGAAGAACAATGGGCCCTGATTCATCTTCCTTGTCTGGGATACATATAATCACCAAGCTCCAATGAAGACTGAAAAAAGAAACAACATAAGGACCTCAACCAGTGTACAAATTTTAGCCGAACAAGATAATGGACACGGAGCGGAAAGCACACCATATAACATCAGATTTACTATACTCGCATGTTACTTAGAAAGTAGCTACCAGACTAACAATCAAGGCACCCAATCAGTCACTATGAACCAACTGAGACAAGTTTGTGGAGCTAATACCAACAGAGTAATAATACATTAATTTGCATTCTGTAGTGGATACTTGACATTTTAACTTCCCTTTTGTTCCACTGACCAAATATTCTTTGCTAATTGTAGTTTCTTCTAATCTTCCTTGATTCCTGAATCTCCAATCCATCTGAGTTGTTTCTTTATCAAATTCATTCCGATACACCATTTTCAGATGATAAATGGCAAACAATGGCCTGTTACTTCATAATATGATCCAACCCAGAGCCTTCGGTGTCATTATTAGCTCACTTTCAATTTATGCTGATATTCATCTAGGTGGCTAAGCCAGTGCCTAATCCAAATATATCAGGGAAACTTCATTTTACTTAAATGAAAAAGGATCAGCAAGCAATGAAATGAAAAAGGATGATTGATGGACAGAAAGTAAATGAGCACCATGCCAGAGGCCTAATTTTGATATTCCTACACAAGGAGACAAGTAATTTGCTTGCAAAATCATGTCATGAATCTGTTTTCAACAGCACCAGCAGTAATAGCACCAGAATGAGATCATGGGTAAAATGTCTTGTGAGGGTAATTTTTCCTCTTTTTTATTCTTTATGGAGTTTTTAAGACAATAAAATGAGAGAGACCGCTTAGGACAGGAAAGGAAGAGACCCCGTAATCAACACAGAATATTCGCGGTCCATTCAAGTCATGACAATAACTTTGGATTCGCATCCCGAACTGCAAAGGATGTTTGCAGGAAGTAAAGATCATCTGGTCAATATCATGTATGAATAAAAAATCATCTTTATAATATGGTCCTTCTGATATCATGTAGACGTTCATATCTCTAAAACACACTCTTTCAATTTTACCATCTTAAACATACAGAATTGCATTTACAAAAGAAACTTACTCCTCATGTATTGGAATAAGTACATATGCCTTCTGAAATATATTGATACCCTTCCACCACCTTCTGAACTTGACAAAATAAGCCTCCTTGTCACTTCCCTACATATTACCAGGAAATATGAGTTAGAGATGGATCGAACAAAACCGAACTTTAAAGAAAAGGTGAGCTGGTGCCCAATAGGCAGCTGAGCTGCCAGTTTCAGTTTCAAAACTTACGCTATCAAATTCTTCCATCCATGACCAAATCTAAAACAAAACAAAAAGTGCCACGACTAGTTCGACAACCTAGTTGTACAATGCGGCATTACCAAACACCCAAAAAGTGTCTTCAGCAACAAAAGCTGGAACCAAGAATTTGAGTTATGGAAAGTAAACAAACTCAGAGAAAGAAATACCTTGTAAGATACAGCCTCTTTGAGCTTGTTGTAAAAGTATGTGTTGAAAAAGTGATAATCCCATATTGCTCTACTTGTTGGAGATGCTTGCTGCTGTAGATATCTAGCCAAATGAACCAGCAGGTGATTAAGTATAGAGACTTCTCAAGGCAGAATTGCATTTACAAAAGAAACTTACTCCTCATGTATTGGAATAAGTACATATGCCTTCTGAAATATATTGATACCCTTCCACCACCTTCTGAACTTGACAAAATAAGCCTCCTTGTCACTTCCCTACATATTACCAGGAAATATGAGTTAGAGATGGATCGAACAAAACCGAACTTTAAAGAAAAGGTGAGCTGGTGCCCAATAGGCAGCTGAGCTGCCTCAGTTTCAAAACTTACGCTATCAAATTCTTCCATCCATGACCAAATCTAAAACAAAACAAAAAGTGCCACGACTAGTTCGACAACCTAGTTGTACAATGCGGCATTACCAAACACCCAAAAAGTGTCTTCAGCAACAAAAGCTGGAACCAAGAATTTGAGTTATGGAAAGTAAACAAACTCAGAGAAAGAAATACCTTGTAAGATACAGCCTCTTTGAGCTTGTTGTAAAAGTATGTGTTGAAAAAGGGCTCTACTTGTTGGAGATGCTTGCTGCTGTAGATATCTAGCCAAATACCAGCAGACTCTAAGGACTTGAGGACTTCCGCAGTGTGTACCAATAACAACAAGACTGGGCCATGTCATAAAAAAAAAAAAAGAATAGAGAAGATACTTCAATGTACAACTTTAGAATTAACAAGGACAAGGTAACTATTGTGCTTTGACCAATTTAGTTTTTATCTGCATGTATATGTATCTGCCTCCAGCATAATAGGCCAAACGCAGTTCTAAGAACATCATCAACTCCTATTAATGGCCCTATACCAATACACTTTACCAAGTGTTAACACTTTCTTATACAAGTTCTTCCATTATATCCCAAATCAAGGGAAAAGAAAATTTTCTAATAAAAGGGAAGAATAAGAGAAGCCACGCAAAATAAGTGATAAAAATATTCCATCAGTCACTGAAAAAATGGATCGAGGTGAAACTAAAGCATGTAAACTCAACATCCAATGGACCAACAAATTTCAATGAGATTATACCAATTATCATTAAGAAAAATCGGGACCCATTTGCATTTTCTTCGATCGTTTCTTTTTAATGATCACCCCATGCATGTTCTAAATTGGAGTGTTAAAGAGTCTGCTAAGAACAAATTATGAGGGGAAAGGCAAATAATTGATGCAGCCAAGATAAAAATGAAGGATGCTAAAAAACTGAGACACTAACTGCAAGCAATGAGAAACCCAGAGTGTGTAAACTGAAACCATTATAAAAAAAGAACACAAACAGTCCACTGCTCTGATTCAAACCACCCAAGACTGCAAGATGAATTAAGATATAAAGCTTGGAATGTGCAGTGAGATAGTACATTCATCTGTATTCCAAATTACTGCAACAATCTAAATACACCAACCGGATGTAAAAATTCATGATAGTTGATGTCAAATAGCCCTCAGGGGCCAGGCAGTCTATGTCAGCATAACAAATTTCGATCGATTCTGGATCATCCCTGTCAAATAAAGAAAAATGTAGAGTATTATGCCCAGATATTATTATAAATCGCCTGAAGTGATAGGAAGATATACTAATCATTTATGAGAAAGCTTTAAGTGTACCTTGATGGGTAAGTGATCTTTGCATCTTTCATACTGAAAGGAGTCATTGGAATCGAATTATATCAGACATCATCACATACGCTAAATACACCAAATAAAACTAACAAGTGGTACGGGAAGTCCATTTTACCATTCAGCAAGTCTGTCTGCTCGCTCTGTCATCTCTAGAATCTGAGATTCATCTTCATCTATAAGAACAATGGTATGCTCCTGTATGAATAATTTTACTGTCAATTTCATCAGTGAACCAGAACAAAGGTGTGACAAAGATATGCAAAAACATAAATCCTAAAGCAGCTAATATATGAGGGGTTTTTATAGGCATTAACTACGTCAAGATGTTCTGTTCCTGGTGTTTCAATCTAGAAAGAGTTCCATTCCCATTCTCAGAAGAACATTTTCAGTTCCCCATAAAAGGATCAGGGAAATACGATCAACAATCACAACAATAATCTCAAAGCAGATGACTTTAAACACAAAGATAATATGCAAAAACAACAAATAAACATACCTTCTTAGGCCTTGAACCATTTGGATGAAGGACTTGAAAAGCATCCTTTCTACCAGAAAAGGAGAAATCTCAAAATCCCAATATAAAATACAATGAATTCATTCTCCATGTCATTCATGATGCAAACAACATAAGGCTCATCAAAAAGCAAAGCTAGAGGCAAAAGAGTAATCTTTAAAATCAATGTCAGGCATAACTGAGGTTAATTAAAGTTTTAGTCTATCTTTCATCTTAACTTAGTACAGCTGGTTCAGTGCCATACAAATTCCATCATCTAGCCAATGAGCCTTAGCTCAACGAGCACCCCTTTGTACCGTAAGAATAAGGTAAATGGGAAGGTCTTGGATTAGAACATACCAAATGCAAACGTCTGTCAGGTATATTTGTAATTTTCAGATTTGCTGGGCACAGACACAACTCCATCTGTATACATTGATCTGCACAGCTATGGGTCATTATTCGTGAATTTTGTAAGTTTCTAGCCACGTATAGTAGTCAGGGTTTCTTAGTTAGAAGTAATACTGACATATTGATCAGCCTAAGTCGTCAGACATTGGTTATTGAAATTCCGATCTTATTAGTCTATGGAAAAGCATAGTTGCCTTGTTTCTTTCCTTCTCTCTTCCTCTCCTCTCTTTTCATTTAGTATTTCTGTTCTCCGATATTATTTACAGCCCCCGAAGAGCACCGAGTTTCACCTCTCCAGTCTTGTTCCTAAACCCAAACCAAACACCTCTTTCTGCACCTTCAGGGCTCTAAACCCTATGTGGTTTCCACACTTCAGGCATGAATTTACCCATTACTTGAAAGCTCAATGCATTACAGCCAAAAAGGTGTTTCAGAACCAGAATTTGGAGCTCAATCCCCCTTTTGCCTTCAAGACATGCTCCGATCCCGTTAATCTACAAGCCCAAAGCCCTTTATACTGCAACATAAATCCCTAAAAGCATCCCAAAATTAGCCAACCAAACATGCAATTGTACATGAATCTCAAAATCTGCCATAGGCTAGTTCACGCAGTTCCAAACAATATCCAAAGACTCCAAAGGTCATCTTCACAGGAACTATAAACAGAAAAAACACATCCAGTCCAAAGAGCCAGATTGGTAGGCAAGTTGGTAAATAATTACAGGTTTCTTTCTTTCTTCCTTTTTGTTTTGTTTTGGTTTTTCTGGACAAACAATATTTCCTTTAGACCATGCACTCATAGAAAGTTCCTCCCAACCCTACACTTCCCATCTATGAAACTGCCAGTACACAAGCATCACCAGAGTGACTTCATATCCAAAAAAACAAAGAAAGAATACGGAGGAAACCAGTAAAGGGCATAATAAACGTAATACAGCTATTCAGCAGAATTAAGGATATACTGATCTTCCAATAGATGTGTCTGTTATACTGACTAAAGCCTTATACATGAAGATTGTCTCTCAAACAGCCAGAATGAGACCATGGCCCTGATAACAATCATTTAAGTGCATAATTATGTTAAAACATTACTTATCAAAAAATAATTATGTTAAAACATTGATTTTTGGCACAAGTATTAAGTAAAGTATGCCCCCAATCCTTTGGCATTGATACTACAAATATAATCGCAATGTACACCTCTTATTTTGGTCATCTCACGGCTTATGTTGACAACAACAATAAACGTGCATATGTTTTGGGCACTCGGCCAATATCATACCACTGTGATAAACTCACAATCTTAGGAACCAAACATATGTCATGTGAGATGTCAATACTCCAACTTTCTCATCCTATTATGTCATGTCCCTATCATCTACCCACACTACATATAATGGCATTAATACCCATATTGTGTATTGAATTTTTCTTTTCTAGTCAAGTGAAAATGTGGTATTTGAATTGAGTAAAATGTACACATCCTTTACTTAAAAAAGAAGCACACAAACATTAAAAAAAAAAAGAACCCCAAGATGAGCTCAATATCGGCAAAAGGTCAGTATAATAATTAACTTCAAAAGAAAGAGAGAGAAAGAGGGAGCGGAACTAAGCAAAAGGACGCTCACTTCTCAGAAAAGCAGCTGGACAAGCTTTCCCTAACCTGGCGAAGAGAACAAGCAGGAGAAGCTCTGCCTTTTTTGTTACCATTCGAGACACCATGCTTAGAAATATGGCTCGGACGATGAAATAACCATTGCCTTGATGATGATCGACCTTTCCGTCTTCCCCCTTCCGATAATTCTTCCTTATGTCTTGTCTTTTGTCTGTCACCATGACTCAAAACTGACAGCTCTTTGTCAAATGCATGTGTTGTCCCACAGTATGTCTGCTTCATACAGTAAAGGTAGATAAAAAGTAACTAGGTTGCTCATTCAGAGGGTCCACTAGTAAGTTATGTGAAAATGGTTAGTAAAGCACCATACATTTTCCTCCATTTTCTGTCGGAAATGTGAAGCAAATGATGACTGTGAATGGTCCTGAGATGAGGTGGTATGTTCCCTAAAGCCATGAGAAACACCTATGTAACACAGTTAGATTCATTGAATAAGAGCCTTAAAATTGAAAATCATGAATTACAAAACTGCAGCCTGTTTTAGCACATTGGTCATGCCTCAAGTATCAGATATCCAGTGTAGTGTTAAAATTAGCACTTTATAAGTTCTTTTAGGGTTAAAAAGAAAAAAGAAAAACAGTGATTGTTCTCTAGTGGAATGGTTTGTGAATTGGACACAATCTATAAACCAAGTATTGTCAACCGTCTCTGTGTCTCTACTTTTTATGAAAAAATACAAGAAGAAAATCCAATAATGTACTAAAACTATTTCAATCCCCATTTCAGTCCAGTTAATATCTGAACATCTTCGATACCTTTGAACAACTGACCACGCTATTAAGAATCAACAAAGCAAGTGATGATTGTAGCCAGAACCTTACCCGAAGTACTTGAGCTCATTGATTGTGTTGGCTTCTCAGATCCATCATTTTCCTGCTAAATGATAAGCAACAGTAAAAAAACTAGCCACACCCTCTATGCAATTAAAACACTGAGATGGCCTTTCCATCGTCAAGAAATCCAATCCTTTGCATATGTTCTTGCCAACAACTTCATATTACTATGCACAAGTCATATTACCAGTAATGCACACGACAGAGACAGAGGCAATTAAAGCTCATAAAGAGGCTATGTGCAACCTTTGCACATATCATATCCAACTTCAACACAAACAGAAGTACATCACCTGACACCCTTAGAATGAAATCACCGAAAATTACTTGCTCTCTAAATATACGATTACACAAAAGTCATGGCAAACTCATCAGAAGTTTCTATACCAAGTTCTTATGACCAATTCCTAATAGTTTCACCACTAACAAAGGCAGCATTCTGCATTAACACGGGCCAAGACTGATAATCTGAAGTGCAAAAATAATCTGCTTGGCTGCAGAGTGAACATTTAAAAATCATAAAAGACTATTAAAATTTGGAATCTCGGTTTTCACTGTTTAATGCATTGCTAATTAAGATCTGGGAGATCTTATCTAATGTGATCAAAATATCAATTACGCATACTCAGGGCCAGTTCTTCAATTTCCTGTATTTGTGGGAGGATTATCGATTAAACGCGAAACCAATAATTTCATTTTGCTTTCCACTCCTTCCCTTCTCGTTAGTTTTCTCGGCAAAGACGCAGACAGATGAAAAAAATAAAAAATAACCCATGAGAGATCAAAACAATTAGAAAGAGAGAACCCTGTCAACTCTTCTAAGTTTCCTCCACTCCATCTCCTCATCCAAAAGCTTAAGAGCGGCCCGCAACTTTTCCCCTTTGTCGGGCAATTTCGAACCCGTTGCCTCGAGGGTGCGTCGCTTGCTCCTAATCGACTCTTTGAGCTCGTGATCGCTGAGGAGTTCGAAGCGCTCATCTCTCTCCTGCGAATGAGACTGATCGTTGCCCATTTCCGACTCCTTTGGCGTCTCTGTCGTCATGGTGGGCTTGACAATCAGTACGGGGGGCGGCACGTCCTCGTCTTGGCTAGACAAGAGCTTATCCCAGTCAAGGACTAGCGCACTTTTCTTAGCTCCTTCCTCCTCCATGCAAGAAACGCTTTTTACAGAGAGCGTCTCTTCTCTTTGCCGAGCCCGCGAAGAGGGCTCTGAATCGATTGTCGCTTTCCTCTGAATGAGTATTTATCCCTCCATCTTTCTGTGTCAGTCTGGGTAAGTGAATAACAAAGAGGAGGTGACTCAGCTGAGAGTGGCACTGTAAGTGTATAACGGCAAAATGACTATTCGCAGACTTGTTTGATGTTTCGCTCGTTTCCAATAGGCTCTTGTTTTGGTGGGTTTCGGTAATTTGGAATTGCCCAGGCATGTATCTGGAAACAGGAAACAAGCGTGGCTTTAGTGCTTCCAAGAAAGGTAAGGCAACTTTCTAGGAATAATATTTTTTTATACGTTAGACTACGAATAATTGTTAAATAATTGGGGAAAATAATTTAAATAAAGCAAAAAAAATTCCAATATATTGCCGGGAAATAAGTAAAATGTAATCATACATGTTTTTTGCTCGATTATTGTCCTGGAAATTTAATCTTTTTTTCCCTGCTTTTACTGTATTTCTTCTTTCATTTATTTTTGCAATAGAAATTTATTATCTAAATTACACGGTCCAATTTAAAATTATAAAGTCAATAATATCTAAGTAATTAATATAGATAATATATTGATGTTATGGGATTTATATTTAGCATCTATGTTAATGGTTAAAACTTAGACTTTGGTAGTATACTCTCTCTGAAATTAATCTAAATGTTCATAAGCTGACAAATTTTGAGATTAATCTAAATGCTCGTAAGTTAACCCATACATGTTAGAAGAAAAACAAGTGATCATACTCTATATATCTTCTCGTAATTTTAATATACTTTTTCTTACTTTATCGTCTTCTTCAATTTTTTTTTTTCCTCTTTGTTTCCTTCTTAATTTACTTTATTTCCATATATTTACTTTCTACTATCAAGCTCCTCTTTTTTCTATCAACCGTTACTTTGACTACATTAACTTCCTAGTCAATTCCCTTATAGCTCACAAGTCGCTAATGAACTTTGGAAGAGATTCAAGTCCAGCCTCTTTATAATTTTTTTTTGTTCTCCTAACAAAAAAACCTGCATTGGGCCACATCAGTATGGTAATATTGAAAGAGAAAAATGACAAGTATCCGGAATTAGAGTTGCACATCTATTTCAAATAGGGTTTGTGATGTTTGGTTAGATTTTTTAAAAAACTTTATAATAATTTTTCTAAAAGTTAAACTTTTTGTAACCAAATATTCGAATGTCAAAATTTTAGCATAAATTCTAACATATTGTCACACAAATTTTAATATTTGTTTATATAAAAAATCTATATCAAATCATCTCTCTTTTAAAAAATTTTATAAAATTTTTACAAATCTTATAAAAAAGTCAAATTATTAAAAATTTATTCTACAGATTCAAAATTTAGTGTAAATGTGCAATATTTCTCTCATATCAAAAACACGAATGGAGAAATTTTAACAATAGAAAACCTGCATTTGAAAGAAGTCAACAAATATATATATAGGGAAACCGACAGTTGTGCTAAATCCAGCAGAATTTATTTTTTGTTTAGGTATCTGGTAATCCAGAACGATTTCTTCCCGACGAAACCCTCTAGGTATACAAGTGCACCCCTCCGACTCAAGAGTGTAGGGCACAGAAAGATCAAAGCCCAGTCCAATACAAAGACGATAACAGGAACATTTTTAACGAACTCAAAAGTCACAGCTCTCTGTCTCTGTACCCAAATTTCTACCATGGCTGAAACTCCTGCAACCCTAGAAGTCAATCATTCACAGCCCGAACCCGAAACTCCCAATCCTCGACCAATCCAGCCCGATCCGCCACCCGCCTTTACACCCCCACAACCGCAATCGTCGTCGACTCCGTCATCCACACCTATCCCTGTAAACCCAAATTCAAACGCCCCTCCTCTAGCCTCTGCTCCACCGCCGCCGCCGCCGCCGCCGCATCATGTCTCCTACACGCCTCCGCAGTTATTCGGTGGTGCCGTGCTTCCTCCGGCGGCGCCTTCCTTCCGGCCGGTCCCCCAGTTCTCGCCGATGCCTAATCCGAGCTTTGCGAACCCGAATTACCAAAACCATAGCGGGGTACAGCCCCCCGGTGTGAGCGTGGCTCCTAATGCGGTGAGTGGCGGTGTTGGGGCTCCCCCAGTGTCGTTGCCGCAGCCGATGGTTCAGTATCAGTTGCCGCCTGGTCAGCCTCCGAGACCGTACCCGCTGCCGCCTATGCCAAATGGATATCCAGTGGTTGCTCCTCAGGGGACTATACCGCCTCACGGTGGGTTATTCCATCTCCCCGTGTTTGTATATGCATATTCTTAGCTCGTCGGTGAGAATGCTTGTATTTATTTCCGTCTTGCTTACATCTGCTTATAATGGTAATATCCAAGTTCGCCGAGTTGTTGGGTGTTGATTTATCAGCTATTTTTCCATATTCTTTTGCGAGAAAGCTTTTTTTTTCTTAAGCAGATAAAGTAGATTAAGATTAGTGTTATTGTATATAGGTGAAGAAATTGTTAGGGATAAGTTGAGCAAAATTTAGAGAATGCGAGTTGGTTAAGGGGTATCGATGACAGGATGTTTTCTCCTACAGTGTCTTGATTATATACGGTGGGAAAGGTTGGAAGGCTTCATATTGCTTAGAGACCTCCCTCTACAACTCCTTTTTGGTATGCATATATTTTTGCTTGGTTTCATTGTTCGTCTTTCGTATAAACATTGTTTTAGCGAGAAAAAACAAGGCCTTGGAGTTTATAAGTTAAACAATATTCCAGAATTCAGAAAGTTATACTGCCCCATTTGTCATCTTGCATGTTTCTTTTACTAGGCTCCTATCTGGTAGTTATGAGAACACTTTCCCTTTCTTGGGTCTATGATTTGCCAGAAGCAGACCATGTTTGCCACTGAATGCTCGTTGGCTTGTGTTCTAAGGTATTGAAATTCTTTCAATTTCAGCTTGCCTCTCTTTCTGTTTTCTCATGTTGCATCACACGCTGCTAACACTTGTATTAGATAAATATGATAAAATTTACACATGGTTTGGGGCTATCAATTCTCCTCCGTGCATGAGATGCTTCAAGTCTCATGATAATTAAAATGTCAATTTTTTTGCACTGGGTGGATGGAAAGTGTAAGAAGGCTAGTATGTTGCAAGTGGATTCTCAAGGTAAGCCCACTTTACATATCCATGGTTTATGAACTGGATGCTACTTTTAATCTTTCCTTCAGGTTATCTGTTCAGCTGGTGATAGTTGCAATGCCTGTGCTGCCATCTCTTATATGCTTTTCATGTGTGGTAACAACGTTCAATTATTCTTGTCATATTCTTTTACATGTATATATGGAAACTAGTGACGAGATGGATGGTTATCATTGTATTTGTTTGTTAACTAGCTCTGATGTATTCGCATAGATATTTGTTTCCGTTTGCAGGACTTCCTCGATATCCACCCCCATACACTGCTATGGTTCGGCCTCCATTTCCTCCACGCCCACCAGGAGCGATTGGTGTGCTTCCAGCTGTGTCACGCCCCCCAATTCCAGGCATTCCTGGAGTTCGACCCATTATACCCCCTGTTATTAGGCCAGTTGTTCCTACTGTTACTCCAGCTGAGAAACCGCAAACCACAGTTTATGTTGGTAAGATCGCATCAACAGTGGAAAACGATTTTATACTATCTCTCCTTCAGGTAGGTTATTGATCTTTTGTGGTCTGTGTTGTTTTCTACACGCTATGCACTCTAGTTTTTTTTTTTTTCCATATTAGATGTAGTGAACTTCAAGGCCTTTTTTTGAAGCATTATTTGCTGATCTGTACATTTTCTGAAGCTTTGTGGAACTGTCAAAAGTTGGAAACGAGCTCAAGATCCTACAGATGGGACTCCTAAGGGGTTTGGGTTCTGTGAATTTGAATCTGCTGAAGGGGTTCTTCGCGCACTGCGCCTACTGAGTAAATGTAACATTGATGGGCAAGAATTGGTGGTATGTCTGGATTTCCACCTTTCTCTGTCAGCAGATATTATGATTGTTTTTTTTTTTTTTATCTCCTTTTGGGTGTTATGCGAGTCCAAAAGGGAAGGTTGTATTCTAGAAGCACCATTTGCTTGAGAACAGTCATTACTAAATGCTTTTTTCTGTCACTAGATTGAAATTATTTGCCATTTTTTAGTGGTGGAAAGATGAGGTAGAAATTTTGTGTGTTTAGAATATTGCTTGGACATGCAGGGGGTGAAACTCTATCTCTCTCAAATGAAAGCGAGACGCTTGCAAACCTGGTTAGGAAAGATGAAGTAGAGATAGTCCAATAATCACGAATTCTGTGGTTGATGAGAATAAGGGTTCAATATCCCTTCTTTCTTGACCTAAGTGGTTTTGGCCATTGAAATCTCTGTTGATGGATATTAGATATAGGTTTCCCTGTTAAATGATTATGTGGTAGGTGGATAGTTGTCTACACAAATGTGTTTTTGTAATAGTTGCATTTGTCATTAAGTTTTTTGTGTTGTTAAAATGTGGTAGGCTTAACATCCATTATTGGCTTTTCTTTCTTTGCAGTAGTTATCCTCTCCCTCCCCTTCTTTTTCATAAAGCAAACCTAAAATAACTCCTAGGGTTAATTAGTCAAATAGTCCCTAGGGTATGCTCGGATCCCAAACTGGTTCCTAAGGTTTATTTCATCCCAAACTAATCCCCTGGGGAATTCTTCATGTCCTAGAGTAGCCATTTCGTCGACTTAATTTGCCCCATTAACGGAATAAATTCAACGTGGCTAACGGAGACATGACACCACCAATCACAAGTAGCCATGTGTCCCCAAGTCACTCAAACTGGCAAGTTGAAAGTTGGACCGGTGGCTATTAATTTAACATCCACATCAAACTGTCTACGCCTCCTAGACATAAAATGCCAACTCAATTACACCATGCTAGATAAGCCTTTTGTAAAGACAATGTACTCCGAGTGACTTGGGGCCACCTGATTGCTGGCAATTGGTGGTGGACTAATTAAGCCTAACTCCTAGGGATTGGTATAGGACGAAATAAACCCTAAGGACTAGTTTCGGAGTCGGTCATACCTAGAGACTAGTGGACTAATTAAGCCTAGCTCCTATTACCTGGCAACCAAATTATCATGATAATCACGTGCTGCTTCTCTAAATCAGCACTGCCATTCCGTCATCAGACTTACTTGGGGGCTATTGCAGCTGTAACTGCTCATTTGGCATATGTTTCTTTCATTTGATGATATGCGTCCTGATCTAGTGATTTTTTAAAATCTATTTGGAAATAATTCAATATAGAGGTTGACTTGAAGCTTGAGATTGTGCCTGAGCATATGGCTATGGATATGAAACTGTCATGTTGCACCTGGGCTTTCATCTGTTAAATTCCTGGATATGAGCATCTTCTTGATCTGTTATGTTTTCTGAAATATGGATGTCTCATGTTTTATAGTTCTGCTTTTTTTTGAATGAATTTACTGAATTTTTTTAGTGTTTGATCTTCGTCTCTTATAATATGTAATTAACAGTTGAACGTTAATCAAGCAACAAAAGAATATTTGGAACGGAACGTTGATAAAAAAACTGAAAACTGGAAGAAACTTAAAGATACACAAGCTATGGCACCTGAGAAAGAGGATGAAAGTGTAGTAAATGATGAGAAGAATGAACATCTGAAGACTTCTGTAGCGGACTCAAATAAAGACAACAGTGGTTCGGGGAACAAGGAAAATCATGATTTTGCTAATTTCGGCATTGTGACTGATGAGGATAGGGAAGCTGACCGAGAAGCTTTGGAGAAGCTTACAAGCATGATAGAGGAGAGACTAAAGACCAGACCTCTGCCTCCGCCCCCTACACATGCACCTGGGGATGGCTCTGGGAATCCAAACTCGGAAGCGCCTGCTAAATCGAGGGATGGGGACTCTGAAATGAGAAGTGGTGAGTCTTAGCGGAAATGCGTAGTTTTGTGATCATCTATAATGATTGATCGTCTTCTATAATTTTGATATAATAACAGTGTTCTCATTGGCTTTTCTTCGGTATTCTCCTGTTCTTTTTTTGCAGATACAGCTGAAGAAAAAAATGATGATGAGACAACTAGTGAAACGAAACCAAACAGTGAGCATGATAGGCCTGAAACAAGCTCGCCTGATAGGAATAGAAGGTATGATAGGAGAAGCAGAGATAGGGACCGAGAGCGGGACCTGAAAAGGGAGAAGGAGCGGGAGATTGAAAGGTATGAAAGAGAAACTGAGCGAGAGCGGGTTAGGAAAGAGAGGGAGCAAAGAAGAAAGATTGAGGAGGCTGAACGTCAGTATGAAGAATATCTTAAAAAGTGGGAGCATAAAGAGAGAGAGAAAGAGAAACAGCGGCAGTATGAGAAAGAGAGGGAAAAAGAGAGGGAACGCAAACGGAGGAAGGAGATAAAATACGATGAGGAGGATGAGGAGGATGATTCGAGAAGAAGATGGCACCGGAGTGCCATAGAAGACAAGAGAAAGAAGAGGCTTCGGGAAAAGGAAGATGATTTGGCCGACAGGCGTAAAGAAGAGGAAGAAATTGCTGAGGGTGAGAGGAGAGCTGTGGAGGAACAGCAACAGAAGCAACAGAGAGATGCGTTGAAGGTCTCATCCAATCATGTAGTGAATGGGAGTGAAAAAACTGTTTCGGCTGAAGCATCCAGCGCTGAAGTGAAAGATAATACTGGTGAACAGGGGTATGAAGGTGATTCTGTTTTGGAGAGCCAAATAGGTAACTTAATTTGAAATTTCTTTGAGCTTTATTTCGGCTTTTATCTCCCCCTTGATCGATTCTATCAACTGGGCCTTGTATTGAAATGATAGGTGAAGGGATTATGCAAAATGGTACTGTTGAAGAATCAACCATGGTGTCAATTGCGGCATCAGACACCCGGCATACTGGCAATGCCCCTGCAAAGAAGTTGGGGTTCGGCCTAGTTGGCTCTGGAAAACGAACTGCTGTCCCTTCTGTTTTCCACGAGGAGGAGGATGATGATGCACACAAGGAGAAAAAGATGAGGCCCCTTGTCCCAATTGATTACTCGACTGAGGAACTGGAGGCTGTCCAACCTACTGTACCTGGGGCACCATCACCAAATTTGGCTGCAGCTGCAGAGTTTGCCAAACGTATATCAAATATTAATCCCAAAGAAGAAAAGCCTGATGCAGAAAGGGAAAGAAGTAGGCGTTCTAATGACAAGTCAAGCCAACGGGATAGGGACCGTGGTGATGACAATGTGAATCGCACGAGAGAGGAGAACAGAGAGAAGGGTCTTGACAGGGACAGGGATCGGGAGCAGGGGTCGGATAAACTGAAGACGCCTGATAATAATAAGCTTTTGACTTTAAAGCAATTGATAGATATGATACCAAAGACCAAGGAGGAGCTATTTGCATATGAAATTAATTGGGTCATATATGACAAGGTATGCAACCTTACTCAGGCCACGCTTCAATATACTAACAACTTAAATTGTGGAACATTTGGCATTAGAAACTATATGCTGGATCTGCAGATTCTGGGATTTAGGGTTTTTCTTTTGGGAAGGAAGGGCCCTTATTCCCTGTGTAATATAATTGAAATCCTGAGTCTCATGGCTTCGGAACCGGTTCAGTGGTAATTGCTAAGTATGTGGTGTTGTACTTGGACCTGCTGAGGATAGCTGACCATGCCATGCATGTGCTACCTTTAGCTAATATGTATGAAAATGAGACGTGAGAAAATTCTAAAAGCGCAAGAGATTGACCATTTGTTGAGCTGTCCAAACTCAATGAGAAAGAGCTATACGCTCTAGGGGGGGTATTCATTTTTCCTTTAGCATGCACAATGAAGAGGCATCCTATGTTACTTGTCCTGATTAGTGCTGCATTTAACTTGAGAAGTTTAGATAATCTGGTCTTGGTACTTCAGAGAGAACACGTAACATTTCAAATTTCGTTTTATCAGTGTAGAATATTCATTTTATTGGTTATAACCTTGTCTAATATGTTCTAAACTGTTGCTTTGATGTCGTGCACTTTGACAGCATGAATTGCACGAAAGAATGAGGCCGTGGATTTCGAAAAAGATAACAGAGTTCTTAGGAGAGGAAGAAACAACACTAGTAGATTACATTGTATCCAGCACTCAAGAACATGTGAAGGCATCTCAAATGCTGGAGCTGCTTCAATCCATTTTAGACGATGAAGCGGAAATGTTCGTTCTCAAAATGTGGAGGATGCTCATCTATGAAATTAAGAGGGTAGAAATGGGCCTTGCTTCAAAGTGAAAAATGTTTTGGGTTTTTGTTTCTTATTGATCCTTTTTGGCTGCATGACTGATTTGCTCCATCTCTTTGACCATACTCTCATGTCATCACTTTTAGAGAAGAGATTGTTGATTTAGCAGTGGTTCAAAATTTGATTAGTTTGTGAACTGCTTTTGACATCGATTACGCCCCTGCTTATGTGGAAAGCAATGTTTGGTAAATAAACATCCATTCGTTGTTATCTCGAGACTGTTTCTTAATTTCTTCGGGTATAGTTGTTGAAGGTGCTAATTATACATAGTTCCTTGTATAATGTGAATAATGTTTTCTAAGGGCTGTTTTTTCGTGTTAGCTCTGTGGGATGGTGAGGGTTCCAACTGAGCTGTTTATGAAACACCTCAATCTCAGTATGAACCTAATCTTTTAATTGACTCGGTTTTGCATTAGCACGGTTCGGTTTGTCCAAGGTCATATCTCATTTTAGCTATTTTTTATTTTTCTAATTCTGCAATTTGAATATCTTCAGTATTCAAAAGAAAAAGGAGAATTATTTTCTTGTCGTGATAGGTGGGGTGTAATCGATATGTATGCGAGTCTTGGTATGGTACATACAAAGGCGGAATGAGACCCCTTAGGGCTTGGGACCAAATCTCCGTACAAAGCAAATAGATTCTCCACACCTTCGATAGACCTCAATGTTTGACTGAATACAGGTCGCTTTCACGTTCACTGGACCCGAATCTAAATGATCGTAATTTCACAGTATGTCTCCAGTGGGACCCATCCCTCGTCCCACGTGATTCACAATGTGCAGATAAACGGCGTCCTTTGTGTGTAGACAATTATTGCTTCCAACATAAACTCATCTCTTTACCCAAAAGCCTACCCTATTGGGAACTCCGATGGGCTTCCCCGGCGAAACCCGAGACGGAGATTCCGAATCAACCCTCCTCCTATCCTCGGCCACTACCACCACCAACACCACGCCCACACCTACAGCGGCCACTGAAGACAAATTCCACTTAGCCTACATAATCTACTTCACCCTCGGCTGCGGCTACCTCCTCCCCTGGAACGCCTTCGTAACGGCCGTCGATTACTTCACCTATCTCTACCCTGACGTCAGCGTGGACCGCATCTTCGCGGTCTCGTACATGCTGGTGGGCCTCTTCTGCCTTGTCATCATCATCCTCTATGCCCACAAGTCCGATGCTTTCGTCCGGATCAATGTCGGCCTGGTCCTCTTCGTCCTCGCCCTCCTCATTGTCCCCGTCATGGACCTCGTCTACATTAAAGGCCGTGTCGGGTTGTACGACGGGTTTTATGTCACTGTTGGAGCGACGGCGCTGTGTGGTCTAGCCGATGCTCTGGTGCAGGGTGGGGTCATAGGGGCCGCCGGTGAGTTGCCAGAGCGCTACATGCAGGCTGTTGTTGCTGGCACGGCAGCTTCAGGTGATCAATCTCTTTTTTGTCGCGTCTATGTTTAATTTTGATCACTGATTTTAACCTTTCTATTGTTGAAATTGCACTTGCGTTAATCTAATTTTTGAGCATTTGCCGTTTGGGCTATCGAGAACCTATTGGTTTTTTTGTTTAATTTTGGTGCTTTCAGTATCTTTTACATATGTTTATCTTAGGTTTGATTCATTCCTATTACTAATGTGTGATACATGGTCAATAAGATTCTAAGAACAACCTAATTTGACCAAGAAAAATATATTGTTTAAGCTTTTGGCTTAATTCATCAAAAGGAAAGATAAATTATCTTTTTTCAGAACGTGTTATGGAATTTTGTGGTCAACTATTCAAGTTGGTATATTTGCTGAATAACATAACCTGTACTTTCGAGACCCTAATTTTCCATATTCTCGGATATGAACACAGTATCCCACATTACGGAACGCCCTTTTGGTCTTTGTTGAGATTGTAAAATAAAAACTATGAAATTGTGCACCTGACTGATCAACAGTTAGTTATTCACATGGCCTATTATTAGAAGAGAAACAATTTGATTTGTACTTCTAGTTTACAGAAAAATAAGTACTCTGGTCATTCTCAAGAAGATTTGTCCAAGTGTAGCACAATATGGGGTTTCAACACAATATCATACTAGACTCCTCCTATAAGCCTCTTGAGTCCAGTGAATAGGGAATGGATGGGCTGGTGCTGTAACAGGCCATATCTTGTAAGCACTTGATGTGGTTTTTTGGATATGCTCTGGTCCTGTTATTCAACTAGTGCTTGCTAGTGGGAGTACAATAGTAGGAGTTACTGAGATAAACAAAGTTCACACTGTAGATCCTTCTTTCGATGCAAAAGCTGTAGCGGTTAAGGAGATGCCTGTCATCTAATCAAACAGTTCATACAGTTTTGCCTGGGAGAGCTTTAATAGTTGTTCTCATCTTCAAATTGTTGATTGCAGGGGTCCTTGTTTCTCTTCTACGGATCCTAACCAAAGCTGTATACTCCCAAGATGCAGAGGGCCTGAGAAGCAGTGCAAATCTTTATTTTGCTGTTAGTATTGTGGGTATGATAGTATGCATTGTTTTTCACAATTTAGCTCACAGGCTTCCAGTTATCAAGTACTTCAACAAGTTGAAAATTCAGGCTGTGAATCAAGAGACAGAAGAGAAAGGTCTCCTGACTGGGCCTGTTTGGAGAGCCACCTTATGGGAAATCATAGGAAGAGTCAAGTGGTATGGAATTGGCATTGTTGCCATCTATATCGTAACTCTGGCAATATTTCCAGGCTATATCACGGAGGATGTGCACTCTGAGATCCTGAAGGATTGGTATTCCATCCTCTTAATCACTGCGTACAACGTGTTTGATCTGGTTGGCAAGTCATTGACTGCTGTATATGTCGTTGAAAATGCAAAAGTTGCTATTGGTGGCTGTATTGCGAGATTTGTGTTCTTTCCTCTCTTCTATGTGTGCTTGCATGGACCTGCATTCTTCCGAACAGAGATTCCAGTGACAATTCTGACGTCTCTGTTGGGGCTTACCAACGGCTACTTGACAAGCGTGTTGATGATATTGGCTCCCAAAGTTGTCGAATTACAGCATGCAGAGACTGCAGGGATTGTGATCGTATTGTTCTTAGTTGTTGGTCTTGCCATTGGTTCAGTTGTAGCTTGGTTTTGGGTCATTTGATTTGAAGCGATTTGTACTAATTCAAAACCCTGAGAGGCCATTGATCCTGTGATCTCCAGCTCCCACAATTAGGGTTGGAACGTGTTGCTTTAGTCGTGTTCTGTAGACCGTTGTAAAACTACATTGTCACTGATAAATTTATCATTTGTGTTGCACGGAGAAGTTGGACTAGTGGATGGTGAGTCTGTTAATGGTGGAAAACAAAGTGAGAAGGTTTTTGATATGAAACAAAAATGGACGACTGCGAGGCCACATTCATATTTTCTCAAAGTTATTGTCCATCACCAAATTTTCGGCTAATCCAAAATATGAAATCCGACTCCAATCTCTTGCGGTCTCTTTCTCCTTTTTCTACTGGCGTGTACCGTGGAAGATCAAGCTCTACGAAGAGAAAAACAGAGGGGAAGTGCGAGTCATATGGACTAACACGTGGGATTGCTCTTTTATCTTTTGCTCCACTCGCTTTATTTGCAGCTTTTTGGAACACTAAACATTATGGACTGCTTCAATGGAAAATGATAAGGCCCATGACCACGGCCAACTAATGGAACAACACTGTACTACAAACTTTGCCCCTGACTGGGAAAAAAATAATTAGAGAACTTTGTTGAAAGAAAAAGAAAAACTGAAACCAAAAAGGCAATACAAAAGCAGCAGAAACAACGTAAGCGTTCGGCTGATCTGTTTGTCGCTTTGCTTTTGAGCATTAATCAACATTAAATCTGACAAAATTGCCGTAGTAGCTGCTAGCGAACATTCTCATCAATTCTAACTTTCAAGCAAAGCTCTTAGGCTTTCAGTTATCTATAGTTATGGGCGTGGACGGCCAGTCCCATGTGAGCTCTGAAGTGAGAGGGACATATAGTTAGGTTGACCCTGAATACCACCACGTAAATGCTTCTGGGGATGTTTACAGTTTTGGGATGGTGCTATACTGCAGCTTCTTTCAGGGCAGAGGGTCATTAACCTGGATCTAACCAGACCAATGCCTCTAAATGAATTAATGGTGTGAAAAAGTAAGATCTACCCAATTTATATTTCCTATGTTGGCAGTCCTTTTGGCCTCCGGGATAATCATATAGGAGAAATATCTTTCAGTTCTCAGGCTAGATTACTCACAAGACAGCAATGGGGGGTATTCACTGGAAGGGAAGGCATTGAGCTGATACTGAAGATAGCAATATTGTGCACAGGGCTTAAGCAGCACTGACCATCCATGGGGCATGGAGCAAGTAGTTTCAAGACTTGAAGAGGCACTCGAGCTCTCAAACCAAGTCTTAACTCACTTACATCTCGTCCAATACCATAGTTTTTGCAATGAATAGCGTTCGAGTCTTTTTTTCAATCTTCCATATCATGTAATATCCAAAAATTTTATTGTTATTATAGTGGAAAAGGAACAAAAAAGAAAACGTTCCTTCTGTACAAAGCTTCATTAGAAAACAGAAGCTGATATAGCTATTAGCCCTTAAAAAAACCGAGCTAATACTACAATCAAATGGGAAAGAAAAGCAATTACATATTCACAGGCGTAGGTATTCACATGTTGCAGGTGCCTGAAAAGAATGATGAAAGAAAACCCTAAAAATTTGGGTTTTTCTTTCTGGTAGGTGCATATAAAAAGAAAAAAAAAAGGGTTACCGTACGTGAACAAATCGTTCTCGTGCAAGAATCGGACTCCTTTCAGAAAAATTGTGAAGAACCCTGATGAGAGCACTGGCCTTCTTGCTTGCTCGTGATGTGCCTTCACTGAGTAGGGAATACAATGATTCCATTAGTGAAGAGCTCTTTACCAAAAGAGCAACCACATCTGCTCCAGCGTTAATGCATAGAGCCAGCAATACAGACAAGCAGTACTCCTTCCCTGCCCTTGAAATAGCAGAGGAATCAAGAACCTCCATCATCAGATGCAAAGCTCCTTGACTACGCATAATTACAGTTGTTCCATCAGGTTTCTCTGCCAGAGTTGCCAGTATTGCTAGAGAATCTGCAACAAGATCCTCCATGTCAGTATGAGACTCCAAAAGATTAACCAGCACCGGGACTGCCCCTGCTGCAAGCACCCTAGAATGGTTTTCGGGGTGCATAAGAAGCCCGAAGATCGCAACCAATGCATTCTTTTTCCCACGATCAGTTCCGTCTTTGATCAGCTCCATCAAACCAGGGATCGCCTCTGGAATTTCCCCGATTAATTGCCTGTAGGCCTCGATTGACGCAAGGTAAAACAGAACCCCAGCAGCGTGCTGTCTCACTTGTTGGTTTACTCCCTTGCTCAGTACATCTACAACCAGTTCCAATCCCCCATTCTCAAAAATAATAGCCCTGCTTTTCAGATGCTTGGAAAGGTTCAATAGGGCCGCCATAGCATTCTCATGGGACGAAGAACATCTTGACGACGACACCAACTTCAATAGACTAGGAATGGTACCTGCTTCCGCTAAACAAGACCGGTTAAAAATGCTTGTTTTCGACAGAACCCGGACCTCATAAGCAGCCCTGTTTCTGTTTTCCTCTTTCTCCCATGACGCAGTCTCGAGCCTGCCAGCGAGGAAGCTGGCCACCATTTTCATTGATTTCTCGGCCGCCAAACTCTCCGACGAAAGCAATACGGCCCTCCCCAGGTCCCGATTCCTGCGACCTGATTCAGCAATTGGCATTCCATTTGCGGAACAGTATTGCTGAATCAGCTTACGCAGCGCCATGTTCGGAACCAGCTCTGAATTGGGTAGCTTCTGACCTGTCTTAGGACAGGTCGTATTCCCCGCCCTGAACCATTTCAGAATTGAGGAGCGATCGTAAGTGTGCCCTGTCGATACCGTTACCGGATCGATCATAAATTCGAGAGAGATCGGACACCGAAAATCGTCGGGGTTGAGACAACTCAGCAGCATCACGTCGCTACTGCTTCTTCTTATGCTACACTCGGGTTGTGCACCGTCGATGACGTCGAACAACACGCACCGGCAGTAGCACATGAACCCCATAAGACTACTTAAAAATCCCACCTCTCTCTTTTCCTTATCCATCCGCTCCAATGCAATTTCAGAGTCCAAGAACTTAACCTCCTTATTGCACGTACCCCAGCCTCTGATTCCCAGATAATCAAGAACCCTGCTCAAATCACTCCTATCCGGAACGATTCCGTTTTTGAACAGATTCAGAACTGAGATAACGCAATTGATGGCTGCTTTGTCGTCTGGCTCAACCTCGAACCTTGCTTTTCGGGATTGCCTCATTAGTAACTCAACGTTCTCCTTAATGTCGACAGAGAACTTAGTTGTATGCAACGGGAGGACATCCAGTACCGTTGAGATTTCTCGGGTCAGGACCCGAAACTGGTTCGCCACGCGCTCCGATTTCATCAGTATCCATAGCCGAGCGCCTTCCCGGGTACAGTCTTCCACTAGGTACTGAAGCTTCTGGAAGACAAGGTGAAGCTCCGAGAGACCCAGGACCCACGAATCTGGAAGGTTCGGACACTCGTTTCGGAGCTCCTCGAGCAAAATTCGGAGGACTCCGATCTGGCGAATCGATTCGCCCACGCTTCTCTTATTGCTGGCGAAGAATTTGGCTCTGTAATCAGAAATGTTGCCTGCGAGATTGATTAAGGAGTTGAGAAGCGTCGACGGAGCGATGGCCTCGCAGGGATGAACCGCCGGCGACGTCAGTATCCGGCGAGCTGGCCCGTTGGACTTGTAGATCATCGATTCGAAAGAGAATAGCAGAAGGATGAGTTCTTGGGGGGAAAAAAAAAGCCGAAACAGACTATAAAGGATCGAAGTAGGAACTTTTTGGCTTTTGGTCCTGTGGATTTGATTTTTGGATCTGCTTGTTTCGTGGATTTTAGTTTATGGCCGTTAGTCGGTATATAAAGGGAGGGAGTAAAGATGACACGCGTCGACATACTGGACGATTTTGGCGGGTTCGTAAGATCTGACGGTAAAGTGTACAGTTTAGTCTTGGACTTTGACTCGACACGTGGGGAGCCGGATGCAATGAAGTCATTGAAATGGGCAAAGGCGGCTTCGTAGGGAGTTTTAGAGTTGCGCGTGAATAGATGAGAGAGCGACACGTAGCGCGAGAAATATCAGGACGTGGAGAGAGGCAGCCGACAACGACAGATACGGATTATGTGGAATTATTAGCCGGAAAAATTGGACCAATCATTCATGCCAATTCCAGGTTGTACAGACAGTCCCCAAAACCGACAACGTGCGCATGCGCGCTTTGCCAAGTGTCTTATCCATCTAATTATTTTCATACAATTTATTTATTTTTTTCCTATGACTTAAAGAAGATTAGAGTTATTGTTCCCGCCTTTTAGACCATTGGCTTTCTCAGGCCTTTCAATCCTTCCTAACAAAAATATTTAGACATATTTGTCCCTGCAATACGTTTTCTGGTGGTTAATTGTTTTTTTTTTCTATAATTAGGGTCTTATATTAGTCTTTCGTGTTTTTCTTTAAGTAACAAGAAATAAATTTCGAAATATTTTATGTCTAATTATGTTTTCTCAAATACTTTGAATTTTTCCCGTACATAAAAAAAATCTGAATCAGAGAATCTCTGAGCTTTTCAAAAGACATGTATAACCATGTGCAATAGGGTGTAAATTTAGTATTTATTGGGTATATTTGTATTTGTTATTCCCGAATAAATATTTGGTGTGCTAGAGAGGGAGGGAAGGGCTGAGAGCCTCAGGCCATGTCCTCAATGATCAAGAGGACGGGCGAGTGAAAAAAGGAGATGGAATGCATGGTGGGCCACAAGGAGTTACCAAAAGCCCACCTAATGGGATAAGTTGCGGGCCTCTAGAGTAGAGCCCACCCTAAAATTACCCAGCCTGGAAGAATAAAGGAGTCCAAATAAGCCCAATTATTTTTGTAGCCTCAAATCCAAGATAACGTGGGTACAACCAGCCGAGACTCCTTATAAGATGATTTCCATAATTAGAGAAAAAGACCTTATACAATAATTAACATGTTCATAAAACGGCATAGACAAAACGAACAAATGTGTACAAACGAGTGAAAATATTAGAAAAGATGGGGGACTCAAAACTTAGAAAATGAAGACGTTTGTTCAAGGTTGGGTGGATATAATTGAGAGAACAATAAACAAAATAATTTGACGGTTAAAGAAAATTTTTATCCTTTTAATGGAAATTAGGGGAAACTTTGTTTTGCAATCTCGTATTAATGCCACTTTAAGAGCCCAAACTATCATGTCACTCACATTGATCCTTCGAATTAGTAAAATTTATCAATGTGCACTCTCTAAATAGATCATATGGAAGATATGTGAAATAAATAGGTCGTGTGGTACGATTTTGACGATTGGATCTTAGTTAAACGTGTACATTGATGAATTTTGATAGTGTAACTGACACTTGGTAGTTCCAACATCCCAAGTAGCATTGACCCCTAGTACGTTTTGGAGGCGCAAAATGATTTTTTCTTTGAATTAATATCTAATTGACTCATGCTTGTTTCATTTTGGAATGAGCTAGGTTGAAGTATTACCCCTTACCCCATCTCCCAAAAGAAAAAGTCTGTACCTAAGTAATAGGATTGAAAATTAAAATACTCAATTCGAAAGCTAACGAGGCATTTTGGCCTAGATGTTGATCCACAATCCACATTATAGAGAAAAAGATACACAACTTTCTGCTCTAGAAATTTTTTTTGTTTTTTTTGTAACGAGAAATCTGTTGCATCTAGTCTTTTTGCATTAGACTGAGCCGAATCTAATCAGCTGAGAAAGACATTAATATTGATCGGGTTAGAGAGTGCAATGATAAACTCCGGACATTTGAACAAGGATCTAGTAGGGGAGATGGCCAATTTTTAAGGAACTCCGCACAGTTGTGTGCTATGAGCTCACATTTTCCTTCCACTTTCCACTCATCTCGAAATGGAAAATACACCCCCCGATTTCCCAATGGTTAACCTGTTTTTATCACGTGGAAGATAATGCGTCTAGAAAGAAAATTGAGGAATCTGACCACAATATAGTAGATAGGCCTGAACTTTTTAGAGTTAGCGCACGCATGAGTGCTACCATGTGGGTCCATGCAACTACAGTTTGGGAACCTTTCGATTGTGACAAAAAGAGTGCTACACTCAACCCCTTCCCAGATTGTGCGCACCTTTGCCGTGCTTCTCTGCGAGTGTGTGTGCACGTTGTCCTGGGCGAAGGAAGTTATATGGAAGACATCAAGACAAATATTGATATGACCGATGGGAAACTAAAAATTTGTGCATCTCTCGTGTGAAGTTCTGAAAGTTATATATTCCAGCAGCTTTAAGTACTTTCCCGTCATTGTATTGGTTCCATTTATGATGTACAAAACGTATCAGTACTCCACTTAGGATTAATCTATTTTGCACTTTCAAAATTACAAAGATCTTGAATTTAATACTGCCAAGTATATATATATATCCTGACAAGACTCCGCCTTTAATCTCTTAATTATAATCTGCATCTACCGCACATGGCCGCCACATCTGCGTTTTCAGCAATATGGTTAACAGTCTTCCAGGCTTCTTCCACTTGCACATAATCACATTGTTCGTCCACACATCACCGACCTGACAGGGTGGCCCAGATTCGCAAGAATCTTCATTTTAAGAACTTTGATCTACTCTATACTTCCAGCATTGCATTATATGCTTTTTTTTAATTCATAGACACTCTCCCAAACACTTCTTCTAGCCGGCCCCCCGATATAATACGCCTGGTTCTATGTCTCAAAGTTGTGAATTCTATTTCTTTCGGATAGACCTGACACCTTGCCGCAGCTTCCAAAGTTGTTCCGAAATAACTTCCCGTTCCCTTATCGTAATGAGGATTAATTGGTGAAAACTTCCCAGCGCAACTAGTGATACCAGTCGCAAAACCCCTCTATTGTGCGCACCCCCGTGCTTTCGCGAGTGTGTGTGCACCACGAAGGAAGTTATATGGAAGACATCAAGACAAATATTGATATGACCGATGGGAAACTAAAAATTTGTGCATCTCTCGTGTGAAGTTCTGAAAGTTATATATTCCAGCAGCTTTAAGTACTTTCCCGTCAGTGTATTGGTTCCATTTATGATGTACAAAACGTATCAGTACTCCACTTAGGATTAATCTATTTTGCACTTTCAAAATTACAAAGATCTTGAATTTAATACTGCCAAGTATATATATATATCCTGACAAGACTCCGCCTTTAATCTCTTAATTATAATCTGCATCTACCGCACATGGCCGCCACATCTGCGTTTTCAGCAATATGGTTAACAGTCTTCCAGGCTTCTTCCACTTGCACATAATCACATTGTTCGTCCACACATCACCGACCTGACAGGGTGGCCCAGATTCGCAAGTTGATCTTCTATCTTCATTTTCCAAAGCAAAAAAAACAAAAAAATTTCTCTCTGCGCTGAACTTGGGAAGGTGGATCTACTACTAGTTTCGGCCTACTTCCACGGGCTTTCGTTGTGCATTGCATTATATGCCTCTTTTGGTAACAGTATTCCTATCAAACATTTTTCAGAGCCAGCTAGAAAAGCTAATGGCAGATGGGCCACAACATGAACAAGAAACAGACACTCTGTGAGTCAGCACCAGCACTGTTTAAGTGAATTTTTCTGTCGAAATTGTCGGTTTCAGGTGTTCCACCCCTGCGCTAGTTGCTCAATCAGCCCCCAGATAAAACTGGACGAAAAGAAAAAGGAAAATCATGGATTGGTTACTCGTGTGCTCGATCAAAGAAAGCATATCCTCTCAATTCATGACTCAAATAGTCAAAGAGATGGGAACTTGGCAGCCATGGTAGTGCATGCCTTGCGTAAGGCCAGCAACTTTGACATCGGCTTACCGGTTGCAGAGAAAAGCTTCGTTTTCCTTTTGGCCCATGCCAACCCATCGTATACGTAATAAGCAACTTGTGGACCGCACCGAGTACTAGAAGGGGACATTTCCACAGGACGTAGCATGTAATAGAGCGCGACACCAATAATGTCATTGTCCTTCTCATGCCGCTAATTAACTTTTAGGCAGCCCCACAAGCGCTGCCAAGCTTCTCAGAGTCACACCCACATTATTGTTTCGTCCATGTCCTGAAGATCTGAAGTGACCACGGAAAGAGATACGGCCAAAGAGATCATAGCCAGCTAGTAACAACTAAGCAAGACTCTGAACCTCCCTAGCTCAAACCTCTCAATAAATAGCCAAATTGTGTTCTTTTCTCCTTCATCTATCCCATAAAGCATGGCAGTTTTGCAAGAGAAGATACTCTTTTCAGGTCTTCTAATCTTTTGCATGAATGCAATCGTCTCTGCTTCACGAAATAGCTATTACACGCCTCCAACCGTTACTCATTTAACGGATTACTTTCCACACGTCTCAATTGATAGAGGGTTTTCTAACTTCTATGGAGGCCCAAATATCCAGCTGATCGGTAATGGTTCAATGGCCAATCTTGCTCTCCGCAATACCTCAGGTAAAGTAGTCCTTTTACAATGATGTCTTATATAAAGCCCTGTTTCGTCAGTGTTAACTTAATCTCCGGTTGTGTTCTAACAGGAGCCGGATTGGTCTCCAGGAACAAATATTACTATGGATTCTTCAGCGCTGCAATTAAGCTGCCATCCGGTCTCTCATCTGGAGTTGTAGTAGCTTTCTACGTAAGCTCTTTTATCCACACAAATCTCATGCAACATATCACTGGAATATTGCACATTTTGCAAAACTAAAGCATACTGCATAAGTGAAATCTGCCTTAAATGAAATAGCGAAGTAATATTTTGGGACATGATTTTCTGACTGGTTGCCAGCATAATATTATATTATGTAAGATGTTTCACACAATTCTTGTGGCTATATATGTATCCTTCTAGACTGACAACAAATGGGAAAATTTGCAGTTGTCAAATGCAGATACTTTCCCTCGCACCCATGATGAGATTGACATCGAGCTGCTTGGTCATGAAAAGAAAAACGACTGGGTCTTCCAAACAAATATATATGCCAATGGAAGCGTAAGCACTGGAAGAGAAGAGAAATTCTATCTCTGGTTTGACCCAACAGAACAGCACCATCAATACAGCATCATCTGGAACAATAATCATACTGTGTAAGTAACCCAAAATTTGCACACAACACACAGACAAAACCCCACACAATTACCACGGAGGCAAGTTTGATTACCAGTTCTTCTCAAAGTGCATGCACATGAACCTAATTATGCAGGTTCCTAATCGACAATGTACCTGTAAGAGAGTTTCCTCACAATAGCGCCATCTCTTCTGTTTATCCATCAAAACCCATGTCAGTTTATGCAACAATTTGGGATGGATCAGAGTGGGCAACTCATGGAGGAAAATACCCAGTTAACTATAAATATGGTCCATTCGTAGCTTCATTTAAAGATGTCGAAATGAGTGGCTGCATATGGAATCAAACAGAGCCAGTTTCTTCATGCTCCAAGGCCAGTATTTCTAGCTCGGACCCGGTTGAGGGACCAGAGTTTGTACGGCTATCAAAGCAGCAGCTTGAGGCAATGGACTGGGCAAGAAGAAAGCTAATGTTCTACTCATATTGCAAAGATACATCCAGATACAAAGTCCTTCCACCTGAGTGCAAGTAAAAGGATTTACTTACTTTCCATGCATTGTTCTCCGCAAAGTTGCAGTAAATAACATTAGAAGCGCATTAACATTGAGAATACGACTGCAAAATCAAAGAAAATAAAATACATAATGGTATTCCTCTGCCGTAGGGCTATTTAATGGATTCTTACAATTTTCTGCGATGCAATTCGGAGAAAGATAGACATAACATATAGATTCTATATCATTTAATGTTGTTTATATAAAATTTCAGATAGTATAAGTCCTACAATGAGGCTCATTTGTTGTGCCTGTTTATTCCGCGTAGTTACAAGGAACTATTCAATTAAAAACTAATTTTGGTTAGGAGATCTTTGTATCTTCGGAAGTCGGAACAGTACTAAAAGCTAAATGCTTTTAGAGATTTTGCTTATAAATGAAATTACTGAGAGAATCCGCAGTTCAATTAGTACGTACCCTTAAGTCCTTCACTCAAAGCTTTTAAACAGATTTTGAAACAAGAAAGAGAAAAAAATGAAAAAATAAACAAAAATAAAGCAATCATGTACACAGTACACGCGTATAAAAACAAATATGTCACTATGATACGACACAAATCTTAGGTTTAAATCACCATTTGTCTGAAGTAATGTTAATTAATCATAGCCTGTCCTAACTTACTTCGACGAAATACAATACGCAGAAGATAAATACCATAAATAAAAGATAAATTAATTATTGAATTAAGGTTTAAACAAATATCCAAACCCTAAAATAACACACTGAAAATAAGGATTTTTTTTTTGTTATGCTTGTTTATGATCTCAAAATCTGAATTAGAACCATTTCCAATTTGTTATCTAAATTAAATGGTCCAATTAAAAAAATGGACTCAATTATTAACCTTAAACATTTACTCATAAAATAAATTGAAAAGGATCTTATCCGTACATCAAATCTTGATATCAAATTCATATAAAATTTTCTACTCTTACAACAAAATATGGGCATACTCATGTTCGTTTGTAAAAGTATTCTAGAATACAATAGATTCAACAAAATTTACAAAACGAACATTCAAAATCTCAAAAATTCATACACAAACACCAATAACTTTTACACAATCTCCAACAACTTTTCACACAAACTCCAATAACATTTCAAAAAAAAATTATAACAAATATTCTTTCTCCATACTTTTTCATTTAACTCCAATACTTTTTTATTAAACAATTACATCAAATCATACCTCTCTACAAATTTTACAAATCATCTCTCTTTACAAATTTTATCTTTAAAAATTTTCACCTACTTTTACACAAAAATCTATAAAACTCAATCTACATAAATATTCACAATTATATCAAAATTTTAAAAATCTTACAATTTTTTACAAAAACGAACATTTAGAGCCCAGACAGTAGAGGCCCCCGTTCAAGGGCTCAAATTCAAGAAGGTCCCCCTTTAAAAAGTGTATCTTTGCATATATAGTTCCTTAAAAATATATAAAAGATAGAAAAAAAATTATATATATATGTAAAGAGTTGTTTGTATTCTAGAAGAAAGCAGAATGATTTTTGAACAGATTTAATTTTCTCGTATTTTATATTGAACGTGTTAGTTTATTTAATTATTGTGGTAAAATTCAAAAAGGCCACATCCTAAACTTTTGCCTCAAGAGTCAAGGGCTTCGTTTGTGTTGAGGCGCCGGTCCTGCCTGCCATCACTATGTGCTCGTTTGGAAGCCATTTATTTGAGCTGTTATTTATCTCCATCATATGTAATTAATGTCACAATATTGCATCAACATTATTACGGGTGGCATGCCCAGGAGGCGGAAAAGTCCATGAAATTGACAGACCATCACACATGTACGGCATCTCAATAATGGAAAGCCCCAATGATTTTGGACGGGTAATTTAATATACATACATATATATATATATATATCGGTTTCATCGATGACAGAGAGCTATGTAGTTGGATGGTCCAGATATCCCCACAAGCTTTCAATGGCGAAGTTGGGTGGACCCTTTTTAGACTTGTAACTGAAATCAAACGTAACTTAAATAGCACTCTCATTAACCTACTTCTGTTTGGCATTATATTTTCAAATTTCTCATTTGGTTCGTGGAGAAAAATACTTACTAAAAGGATGAAATAGCATTTAACCGTTAGATTAATATTCAACAGAAGCAGCAAATATGGAGTGCTGGAAGCTTAACGAGGACTCCAGGATGCCATTTTGGAAGACGATTCGGGGAGATCGTAACTAAAGCTATAAATGAGTATCCAAGAGTTGTGGAATAGCGGATTCAAGACACTGTTACGGAGATGAGCACAATCCTAAATAAGATGAACCAATGAAAAGTTAGCAAGTGTTCGTAGAGATGCCAATTATGTAGCGCACAATGTTACTCGTTGAACCGTCGGTCAAAACAGACTACCCCTTTGTTTCTGAGCATTTAGAGAGTTTGATCCGATTGTAGGAGGGCTGGAGGGGTTTGATCTCCCAAAGGAAAAGATCTATGTTCTTTTGTTACTGATTTCTGCACTGGTTTCATTGGTGCTCAATAAAGAGGTGTTCTGATTAAAATTAAAATAAAAAAGCGTCAAACAAAAGTAAAGAGCCTTTCTCCGATTTCAGTCGATCACAAGCATGGATTTTATCGACATCATCGTCATGCAATCAATCTCAACATTTGAGGCATTCTTCTCTTTATTTTGGAAAAGACCACAGGTGATAAAGTCATGTGGAATTTAGAGCCATGCCGGATTCTTCAAAGGAGTGACAACAGCCTTCACTTGCAAGTAATTTGAAAGACTGTAGATCCCTTTCTCTCTGCCCTGCCCACTCATCTTGTACCCACCGAAAGGAATTGCAGCGTCAAATATATCAAAGCAGTTCACCCACACCGTCCCCGCGCGTAATGCCCGTGTCAATGTGTTAGCAGTATCTATGTTCTCTGTGAACACTCCAGCAGCAAGCCCGTAGGGAGTGGAATTCGCTCTTCGTACCACATCCTCAAGATCCCTGAAATCAACCAACACATCAGTGACTCTAAAATTGCAGGGTGATAATGAGAGGCCTAGAAATTGTTCGTTTCTCACTTGAATTTCAAGATGGACTGCACTGGACCGAATATCTCATCTTTCGCAATCAACATGTCATCCTGTATAAGTTCCAGTTAGCTAGCTTAGCTGCCTTGGTAACCCATATTCCAATCTTCGTGGCTAGATGATAACATAACTGAAAATTTTTATATACCTTAACATTTGAGAACACTGTGGGCTTAATGTAGAATCCCTTGTCGCCAAGTCTCTCTCCCCCTGTCTCAAGGGTAGCTCCACTTTCAACACCGGATCTAATGTACCCAAGGATCTTCTCAAATTGTTCCGTATCAATCTGGTGCATTTGAGTAAGTAACATCAGTCATCACTGAAGAGAGTAAGCTAATCCATGCTTAGTATGAACATAGAAGCAGTAAGAGACCCAACTGATATCTTTTGTATACTTTTGTGATACTGATATACTTAGGTTTTACAGACCATTCAAAAGCATTGCGCCCTAAACCCATGCACATACACAGAGCAAAATATGTGAACCTGAAAGTAAAACCAAGTCTTATGAGATTCTTCTGGCTTACTAACCTGAGGACCTTGTTCAATGCCTCCCTTGAATGGGTCACCAACAGAACGTTTCAAAGCACGTGCCTTTGCTTTCTCTACAAACTCATCATATACACGTTCATGAACAAATGTACGAGAGCCAGCGCAGCAGCATTGTCCCTGCAGATCGTGCATAGTCAAGATTAGTAGATGGAGTTTAAGTTCCTTACAACCCATCATGGTGTCAGAGAAATTTCTTGGACAAACCTGATTAAAGAACAGAGCAAAGTGCGCAAGCTCAACAGCCGTATCAACATCAGCATCCTCACACACAATAAAAGGGGATTTCCCTCCAAGTTCCAAAGTTACTGGCTTAAGATTGCTTCTTGCTGCCAATCCAAGAACAACTTTTCCCGTACTCGTGGATCCAGTAAAAGCAAGCTGGAAAAAAAATTACTAACATTTGAGTAGGAATATAAGAAGAGATCAGAACAGCATGAGAGTATTTATCACAAACAGTTTACATTCCACTAACCATTTCAAAATTCAAAGGAATACCAAAGAAATGCCATAGTTGCATCCTAAACGCCATTAGAATGAAATTTTACTCTATGTTGACAGGTATATTACATCTAAGAGGAATGTGATATTAATTATCTCAAACTACCTTATCCACTTCCATATGGCTAGCAAGGGCTGCACCAGCAGTCGGACCAAAACCAGAAACCACATTTAGAACACCAGCAGGAAGCCCAGCCT
The DNA here is from genome assembly GCA_003952965.2 of Morella rubra. NCBI lineage: Eukaryota > Viridiplantae > Streptophyta > Magnoliopsida > Fagales > Myricaceae > Morella > Morella rubra. Next base: position 33,315,114 of record CM025855.1, read on the forward strand.
GTCACAAAGATTAACAATCACAAAAGAATAAAAATAAAAGAGATCGGTATGCATTTTGTACCTCATGCATAGAAAGATAACATCCAAAGAGTTGATTATCAGATTTAGAAACATTAGTGCATATAAGCTTGTCATCAGTAGAAATGATTATGATATCCTTGTGATTATGCATCTCCAATCCAGCTTCAGGTCCAGTTCTTACAAAAGGTTACTCCAAAGATAAACAAATAGTTGATATGTAAACCCACGCATTCAAGCTCTCATTAAATAATGTAAAAGAATGACACGCATTATCACCTTGAGTATCAGAAATCAGAAGGTGGAAAGCTTATATACGGTATAGATGAAACATTGAGATGTTTCAGGTCCAGGCTCTAGATGTTACTTTTGATATTTGGTGAATGAAACAGCATTAAAACCAGCAATCAAAGACCACCTGATTGTAAAAGAAGAGAAACAAAAGTTTTCATCCATGATCTACCTCGTGCAATAGATTTGAAGCGAAGAGAGCAGACAATGGTGTCTGCTCCGCTGTTTTCATAACAACAGTGTTGCCACATGCTAATGCAGGCCCGATCTTCCAAGCAAACATGAGAAGAGGAAAATTCCATGGAATAATCTGACCCGCAACACCAATAGGTTCATGTAAGGTTTGCACATGGTAGGGTCCATCAGCTGGAGCTGTCAGACCATGAATCTTATCCGCCCAACCTGAGAGTTTAGTACATCGAAATGTTAAAAATCACAGCAACATATATAGAATGCAAGGAATACCCAAAACAGATAAAGCAGAAGATGAACTATCTCCCTTGGGTTTGCATACCAGCATAGTATCGCATTAGTCGTGCCACCATTGGAACTTCAATTGTCGCAGCCTGTTCATATGGCTTCCCATTGTCCCAAGTCTCGAGTGCCGCAAGTTCATCATTATGCTTTTCAATCAAATCGGCAAAGCGCAAAAGTATTCTTTGTCTTTCCTGGATGAGTTTTTTAACAAGTCAATTGTATTTGTTTGGAGACATCAAATTACAAATGAAAATGAGAAACGCTATAAGGAATAGGTACATATGCGGGCATCCTTGGCCATGGTCCTTCATCAAATGCCTTGCGAGCAGCAGCAACTGCTCGATTTATATCTTCCGCATCACCTTCAGAAACATTTGCAATCACATCCCCAGTCCTGGGATCCAATGTTGGAAAAGTTTTGCCTGATACCAAAGCAATTGGTAGCATAAATTCAGTGAATGGCTACAACAATAGAATGCGTCTTCAGACATCGCATTGCCTAAAAATTGAGATTGAAAAAAGTATGCAACACATATATGCCAACATCCGTTGATCAAAGCTGGGAAATATCACCTGATGCGGCATCGACAAATTGTCCATTGATCAAAAGCTGGGTATAATTTACGTTAACTGCAGGAATGATTGGATCCTCAACAGCAGCAGCAGTGCTATATTTGGATATTCCTCTGCTCTGGCTAGTAATATTCCTACCTGAAAAGAAAATCATTTCCAACCAATAACGGGTATAAGCTCTTCGAATACCAAAAGCAAAACCCAGGAAACAATACCAGAGGACAGATATACTTCTAGAAAGCAGTTCTACATTCTCCGATTCATCCAAAAGGAATTAGGTCAAGCTGAATTACGCTTAAAGAGAAACTCTCATTTGATGCTCCACTGAGAAAACAGAGGAATAAGCATTTAAAAAGATACATCTAACTTCCAACTATTGTTTCGTAGCTCAAGAAAATAATAATAACAAAAATTATACTTCATAAAGAAATCAGATCCGTATTAGTAGATAAGGCTGATATTATTTAGGAAAAAAAACAAGGATTTGGCTGATATTGGCGCACCAACGATCTCCCAGGGAGATAATAGCCGCCTTGTATAATGATAAACGTTTTCGCTTTTCGGTTGCGATAACTTTTGAAGTTGCCACAAAAATAGAAATCACAGCTCGGATATCAAATCGCCGTGTTCGGCGAAACATGAGCAGTACAAAGAAACAATCAATGTTTCATTCGCACTCGCACATATTTTCTCAGGAAAGACACACAGGATTTTCAAGTCGGGTACAGCTCTGATCCGATCATGGACGTAATCGCCCAATTCTAATGAAGCCTCGATCGTCACAGTCGACGGGATTAATATCACAAACCCCATAACACAAGTCAACCAAACAAATCCAAACCAAAACAAAAAAAACGAGTAAGCTGAGAGGTACAATCACCTCTGGAAAACAAGGCAGCAGAACTCGAAGAAGAAGCAGAAACAGAAGCGATAGAGCGAGAAAGCAGCGAACACATCCTCCGACTCGCCATGGCTCCGACTAAAGTTCTTCAGCACTCACAGTACCCTTACGCGATTGTCTGTATATCCACAGGGCATATTTATATATAATAGTCGTGGCATGAGAAGCGTACCGCCTACCAACCGGAGACAAGGTAGCACCAGAAAATGGGAATTAATTAAATATCCAAATTAAGAAGAAGTTTAACGAAACGAGGGTAGTGGTTGTTTACTTTTCTTAGCACGTGGGTCTGACAGCACCTGAAAGGATCTATTATTTAAACTTATCTTCGATTCGAAGGCCAGCACAGCACAGCTTCCGTGATTTGGAGCCCTCGACTCGGAGACGTTCATAAGGGGTGCAAATCAATCGGCTTTCCCTGTTTGGCTGCGTTGACGAATGAAATCAAGTGGATAAATGATAAAAGGTTACTTATCATTTGGACACTAGCCGAGACTTTATCGACGGTTGCCTCGTTGTTGAAGGACTATTTTGGCGGGTTAATTGAAAGATTTAGCTATTAACTATCTAGTCTTTTCTATAATTTATCTTGATTATAATCTCATCAAGTGCGATAAAATTAGGTTAGATCCAATGTAAATTGGTGCCTAATACAGAAATGTCACTTATTTATTGTTAAGAAAAATTACAATATAAATTCTAAGGACTTGGTTAGTAGTCAAAACTTAGAGTCTAGTGATTTGCTCCTCTTTTAAAGTTCAATCTTCCTAATATAAATAACTTTTTAGGATCACTTTTTTGGTAAAGTCAAATTAAACTGGTTTATGAATAGTAATTTTGCATCACTTGAATTTTACTAGTTTATTAAGTGAGTTCAATTCAATAAATTTGTCACATTGAATTTCTCTTCGTTATTAAAAAAATATATAAAAACTAATAATTTACCCTGCTAACTAAGGGTTTTATCAATTGACCCTTCATAGTTGTATTTTTTTAATAATTTGCCTCAAACTAAAGATAAAGACCATCATTATTGTGTGTCGACTCTCTGGCATAATTTTTAACTATTTTAATGGACAGATCCGAAATTGGGGGGACAAATTTTAAAAAATTAATATTTTATTAAAAAAAAAAAAAAAGAAGTACACATATAATGTAAAAAAAAAAAAAAAAAACAAAGGTACACATTCTGTTTGAAACCTTAAGGATTTTAAGGTTGCGTTTGAGTACTAAAATCTTAAATCTTAGAGTAGTTAAAATTTTAGATATAAAAATTAGTGAAAAAATAAAAAATTAGTAAAAAAATAAAAAATTTTATGAAAATTAATGAAAAAGTAAAGAGAGAGAAATTTTTGTAATAATAATAAAATTTTAGAGAATTAAAATTTTGGTTGCTGAAAAGCATCCTTTAGCACTCTCGCCCCTTTTTATTTGGACACAAATTATCCTTTTAATAAATTACTCTTAAATTTTCAAATTAATCATAACAATCTCTGAATTTATAATATTTATCAAACAAGTCGTCTTGAAATTTTATTTTCAAAATTAATAGTTTATATGTTAACTGTAATCTTAAATACGTATTACTTAAAATTAAAATTATGTAATTTATAATTTTTTTAAATAATTAAAATAATCAAATTTGTTTTAAACTAAATTGTTTAATTTGATCCCAGGAGGAAGTGTCATAAAGTAAATTAGGAGTATTTGAGTCACAAATGATAAGAACAGGGCCACATATCTAATTATTCAGATTTCAACATTTTGACAGACATGAGCTGTCAAAATCAGATATCCCCATAAGTACAAGACACCGTTATACTCCCAGTATGAGCTGTCAAATTGATACAAGTTGACCAGAGGCACATGCTGCCAATTGGAGCCGCCCAGGCCAGGCAGGAAAGGCTGAAAGCTATGTCCAGCCTCAGCACTATCTCATACAAGACCCAAGTTTTCCATGCCGTCGACATACAGAGAGCGGGAGCGGATGCGTGTGGGACAGTGGGAGAACGAGAAGCCCAACATTTGACGATTGGAAACGACGACTTCAATGCTTAAGCTACAAACAGCTCCAATGGGCCTTCACATTGAAGAGGGGTGAAGAGACGTGTTTTAATATTAGAATCACTCTTAACTTACGGGGTCCTTTGAGTGGCGGCGGAGGACTCTGAGAATATGGATTAAACATATATTTAGAGTTTAAATTATCATTTGCAACTTAATCGAAGGTCATCGTCAGTCTCTTCAATATGTATTTGAATTTAACTCGTACGTATATTATATCAAGTTTATCCGAATTCAGTACACACAGTGGCGGAAGGAGAGGGTAGCGAACCAGGGCGGTCGCTACCCATCCCCCGCCCAAAAAAAAAATTTTGCATTTGTAATTTTTTTTTTTTTTTTTTTCATTACTAGGCCTGGGCCCCGATACCCATTGGGCCCAGGCCTAGTAGATTTTATGTTGGGGGCCTGGGCCCCGATACCCATTAGGCCCGGGCCCCCAGCCCGTTTTAATTTTTTTTTTTTACGCAGAGGGTGAAACGACGCCGTTTCACCCTCTGCGTTAAAAAAAAAAAAAAAAAAAAAACAGGGGTGAAACGGTGCGTTTCACCCCTGCTTTCAAATTTTTCATCCCTCTTTCGCGATCTCCCTCCCCCTCTCTCACAAATTTTAACCTCTCTGCCTCTGCTGTCTGCGTCTGCCCTCTGCCGTTGCCCAAGCCCCCAGGCCCAGCCGCCGTTGCCGTCCGTTGGTCGTTGCCCCACCGGCCACCCGCCACCGCCGCACCGTCGCACGACTCACACCACTACAGGTATAAGTTAACCTCTCTCTCTCTCTCTCTCTCTCTCTCTCTCTTTGTGCGTCTGCTGGCCTGGCTGCTGCACTCTTTGATTTCTTATCTAATTTTTCAATTTGATTTGCAGGGATTGGAATTGGATCATTGCCTCGGTGAGTTTTCCTTGTGATTTTTTTTCAGTTATTTTGTTTTAGTAGTTTAGGATTTTAGGTAATTAATGAATGAGGTAATTTTTGTGAAATATATTTTTAGTAATTTTTTTGGATTATTGGTTGGGATATTAGGATTATTGGTTGGATTATTGGTTATTGGTTGGATTATTGGTTGATGGTTGGATTATTGGTTGATTGGATTTGGATTATTTTAGGCAAATATATTGTTTTGCTGTGAATTTTTCCACTAGGAAGTTTTCTTCGTGAGTTGCAGAGTTGATTTTTTTTTTTGTTTGTTCATATTGCCTAATGCCTATGTTAGCTCATCTTTGTTAAATTTATCGGTTTTTCCTATTTGTTAAATCTACATTCTATGTTCAAATTGGATACAGTAATTTGCCAACTTATTGCAACTACATGTTTATTTGCTAAATGATTATTGATTGCATTTATTTATTTTATTAATGCAGATTATTGATTAATGTTGTTTAATTTGCTGAGTGATTATTAATTAATTTTCATTTTTGTTTTGTTTAGATAATGGATAATTGCAACTACATGTTTATTTGCTAAATGATTATTGATTGCATTTATTTATTTTATTAATGCAGATTATTGATTAATGTTGTTTAATTTGCTGAGTGATTATTAATTAATTTTTATTTTTATTTTGTTTAGATAATGGATAATTGCAACTACATGTTTATTTGCTAAATGATTATTGATTGCATTTATTTATTTTATTAATGCAGATTATTGATTAATGTTGTTTAATTTGCTGAGTGATTATTAATTAATTTTTATTTTTATTTTGTTTAGATAATGGATAATTGCAACTACATGTTTATTTGCTAAAATTATTGATTGCATTTATTTATTTATTAATGCAGATTATTGATTAATGTTGTTTAATTTGCTGAGTGATATTAATTAATTTTCATTTTTGTTTTGTTTAGATAATGGATAAGTTTGTGATAAGAAAGCCACGTAGCGTGGAGTCGTCTAATACTCCTAACGTGGCTACTAATTCTGAACAAATACTAGTTCAAAAAAACCTCGTATTTATTTAGTCCGGATGATATTGTTGCTGACCCAGGGTTACGTAAACCCATTGAAGAATATGATGTTGGGATTAGGGATCAAGTTCGTAGGGAGTATTTGATTAAAGGTCCTTGTCAACCACTTGGCCATGATTTTCCCAAAGAACAATATGGGAAAAAATGAGGGGTTTTAGGGAGTTATGGTTCAAAATAATTGGTTGGAATATAGCGTATCAAATGATGCAGCGTATTGCTTGTGTTGTTATCTATTTAGGCGAGCTAGAGGAGGAAAATCCAGGGGAGATGTGTTTACATCTACTGGATTTAGCAATAGGAAAAAAGCAGTGGAGGTTTTTAGTGAGTATGTTGGTGACATTAATATTGCTCACAATGATGCTAGAAGACAATGTGAAACAATTAAAATTAGCGATAAAGTGTGTCGCACATGTTATCCGCACACGGGTCCGATGTAGAGAATGCTTATCGCATTCGTTTGACAGCGTTTTAGATTGCATTCGTTATCTTTTGGGGCAAGGATTAGCTTTTGTGGTCATGATGAGTCCGAGAGTTCAATGAGGAAGGTAATTTTCTTGAGCTCTTGGAATGGTACAGCTTACGTGATGAAAAAGGTTGCTAAGGCAACTTCTTAATGCTCCGGGAAATAACCAAATGACTTCTCCAAAAGCTCAGAAGGAATTGGTGAATGCTGCTGCAGCAGAGACCACACTTGCCATTCATTAAAGATATTAGGGACAATATTTTTCACTTATGGTTGATGAATCTCGAGATAATTCAGTGAAGGAGCAAATGGCAGTGGTTTTGAGATATGTGAACAAACGTGGACAAGTGATAGAAATGTTTATTGGTATGAAACATGTTACCGACACTTGCTCAATCTTTGAAAAAAGCTATAGAAAATTGTTTGCAAGCATGGTTATCAATATCCAGATTGAGAGGTCAAGGGTATGAGGGGCATCAAACATGCGAGGCGAGTTCAATGGGTTGAAGTCTCTCATTTTAAGGGATAATCCTTCTGCTACCTATATTAATTGTTTTGCTCACCAACTTCAATTGGTTATTGTGGCTACTGCAAAAATAACTTCAAGTTGGTGATTTTTTTATTATACTTCCAAGATTGTGAATATGGTCGGAGCTTCTTGTAAAAGGAAAGATGCTCTTCGCAAAGTTGTCATGAAAGATAGTGGAACGGTTGGACAAGGGAGAGATTTCTAGTGGAAGGGGCAAAAATCAAGAAACCAGTCTCGCACGACCAGGTAATTATTATATTTCATTAAATACTAATAGACATTTATTTTTTTTTTTTTAATTATAGTTTTGTAATTCCTATAATATTGTAGGTGACACTCGTTGGGGTTCATACCACCTTACAATAATCCGTCTCTTTACTATGTGGTCATCAGTATTGGAAGTGCTTGAAACATAAAAGAGGATGGTACTATCTCAGAACAAAGATCCTGGCTATGAGTTTGATGGATAAGATGGAAAGTTTTGAGTTTGTATTCACTATGCATTTGTTGAGGAATATAATGGGAATTACAAATGAATTGTCACAAGCCTTACAACGAAAAGATCAAGACATTGTTAATGCTATGGGTTTGGTTGGAGTTGTGAAGTCGGTTGCAAGATTTGAGAGAGATAGAATGGGATGAATTTTTAGAAGAAGTTAAAACTTTTTGTGTTGATAACTCTATTAGTGTGCCGAAGATGGAAGACATTATACCAATTCGTAGTCGTTCGAGCGTGAGAGGCAATCTTACTTATTTCCATCATTTTCGTGTGGAAGTGTTTTGCCAAGTTATTGATTTGATCAATCAGGAGATGGATAATCGGTTCACAGAAGCAAGTACGGAAATTACTTCTTTGCATAGCATGTCTTGATCCAAAAACTCATTCTCAGCGTTTGATCATGTTAAGTTACGTCGTCTTGCCGAGCTTTATCCAGAAGATTTTAGCAGATGATCATTTGATACTTAAAAATCAGCTTAATACCTATATTACTTAGAAGAAATGATTTTTTTTAGTATTGGAGATGCTAGTGAAGATGGTTGAAAAGAATACTATGTTTCCATTAGTTTCGACTTATTGAGTTGGCATTGGTCTTAACAGTTGCGACTGCAACCGTTGAAAGAGTGTTTTCTGCAATGAAGATCATCAAAAGTGATTTGCGTAATAGGATGGGGATAGATTGCATGAATGATTGCATGATAGTGTACATAGCAATGTTTTTGGGATTTTCACAGTTTAGTTGCAGTACATAGTACGGTACGTATTATTTAATATTTTTAATGCTTTTAATCTTAATTTTCGATATTGTAACTTTAAGACAATTTTTTGTATTACGAAAAAAATTTTTTTCATTTTCGCCTTTAAAATTCGACACCCATAGATTTCAATCCTGGTTCCGCCACTGAGTACACATGAATAGATATTACTAAAAGAAAATTATTGAATCACTTGATTTTTCGCGTATGGTAAAAATCAGAAAAGGAGTCTTTTGAGTAATCAATTGTGACCGAAAATGGATGAAAATATTTATTAGAGATTGAAAAATGACAACGCTTTTAATGTTTAAAAATATGTTTGGAAGAAAATTTGATTTTAAGATAAGAAAATAGTTTTAAAAATAATAAACAAACATTTAGAAGCCAGGGGAGGGGGATTGGACTTACAAAATGGAGGAAATAACATTTAGAAGTTAATAATTACAATTAAACAGAGACTGCTGAACAATAAAACAAACAACAACAACAAAAGAAACCCCTGCTCCGATTCCAGTCAATCACACACATGGAAATTCTAGCCATCATCATCATGCAATCAGCCTCCAATTTTGAAGCATTCTTCTCTTTATTTTGGAAGAGATCCAAGTGATAGAATCATGTTGAATTTAGAGCCATGCCGGATTCTTCATAGGAGTGACAACGGCCTTCACTTGCAAGTAATTTGAAAGACTGTAGATCCCTTTCTCTCTGCCATGCCAACTCATCTTGTACCCACCGAAAGGAATTGCAGCGTCAAATACATCAAAGCGGTTCACCCACACCGCCCCCGCGTGCAATGCGCGTGTCAATGTGTTAGCAGTATCAATGTTCTCTGTGAAACCTCCAGCAGCAAGCCCGTAGTGGGTGGAATTCGCTCTTCGTATCACCTCGAGATCCCTGAAAACAGCCAACACCTGAGTGATTTCAAAATTGCAGGGCGACAATGGAGATGTTGAGAAATTGTTCGTCTCTCACTTGAATCGTGAATGGGTCACCAACAGTACGTTTCAAAGCACGCGCCTTTGCTTTCTCTACAAACTCATCATATACACGTTCATGAACGAATGTACTAGAGCCAGCGCAGCAGCATTGTCCCTGCAGATTGCACAGAGTCATGATTAGTACAATGGAGTCTAGAGGTTCCTAATGACCCATCATGGCGTCGGACCAATTTCTTAGACAAACCTGATACAAGAACAGAACAGTGTGTGCAGTCTCAACAGCTGAGTCTACATCGGCATCCTCAAAACACAATAAAGGGGGATTTCCCTCCTAGTTTCAAAGTTCCTGGCTTAAGATTGCTTCTTGCTGCCAATTCAAGAACAATTTTTCCTGTACTCGTTGATCCAGTGAAAGCAAGCTGCGTAGAAATTACTAACAGTTGAATAGATAGATAAGCAAAGATCAACACGTTTGTTTGTATCCCCTCATCCTTGGCCATGATCCTTCATCAAATGCCTTGCGAGCAGCAGCAACTGCTCGATTTATATCTTCAGCAACGTGAGCAATCACATCCCCATTCCTGGGATCCAATGTCGGATATGTTTTCCCTGAGGCCAAAGGAAGCCATAGCATAGGATTCAGTGCATGTCAATAACAATATAATGTGTCTTAGGATACCCGATAGCTTAAAAATTGAGGTTGCAGAAATAAGTAATTCATATACACCATGTCCATTAATGAGAAGCTGGGAAAGCTCACCTGATGCGGCATCAACAATTGTCCATTAATAAAAAGCTGGGTGTAATTTAGTTTGACCCCCGGACTGATTGGCTCCTCGACAGCAGCAACAGCAGTGCTATATTCATGTATTCCTCTGCTCAAGCTAGCAGCAGCAGCAGTGCTATATTTAGATATTCCTACGCTCAAGCTAGTCATATTCCAAGACCGGATTCCCTTTTAAGGGCTCATTTCTAAATGAGTCCGATTGAACGGAGAGGATTACCTCCCACGAGTCTAACATCTCACGTTCATCCACGTGTCATTGCAAAGAATATTGTAATTTCTACATCATAATCATTCATTAAATGACGTGAATGACTGTGTACTGTTAAATTTACGGGAAGGAATCCTCTCCGCCTAATCGGACTCATTCAGAAATGAGCCCTCAAGAGAGAATCTGTTCCATCATATTCCTACCTAGAAAAAAAAATATTAATGCCATGGGAAGTTATCTAATGGATTAAGAATATAACATGTATGAACATGACTCAACCTTAATCCTATAAATATGGATACATACGTCATGTTAACAGCCCAACACTTTTAGCTTCTTTTCAATGCGGGACTCAACTCTTTTAGAAGGTTCTAAGTTCTCCCAGTTCATTCAACTCTTTTAGAAGGTTCAGATATCTGGGTACCCCTTGTTATAGAAATCAAGTCCATTAAAAAAAAAAAAAAAATCCATTACAGAGCCGATGTACCTAATCCACTACAAAACTAGGAATCCAACAAGCACAGTAGGAGATCTTATAATGTCATTATCAATATCCAGTACGGAAGGGCAAATGTAAACGAACAGATAATTGACTAGTAACAAATGGCCATGGGAGAAGCAAAGTAGCATAAATGTCCCTCGCTTGTCACATCAACACCGTATTGAATGCTTGAAACGCAACTCCCATTGCCTATTGGTCGCATATTTTTTCGGAAGTCCTATCACAATCAGCATTTTTATTCGGACATATTTTCTCAGAAAACAGAACAGAGCATTTTCAAGTTGGATACATTGACATAATCGCAGAACTCTAATGAGAACTCGATCTTCCTTGAAGACACGATGAACATCAATGTCCACATAACATAACCAAACAAAACAAAAAGAGAAGATAAAGACAAATGAACGAATGAGTGAGTTGAGAGGTACCATTCCCTCTAGAAAACAAAGCAGCAGCAGAGGAAGAAGCAGAAACAGAAGTGAAAGAGCGAGAGAGCAGCCAACACATCCTAAGACTCGCCATGGCTCTTAAACTTTTCCGCACTCACAGTGCCTTTGTTCGATTGTCTGTATGTCCACAGTACGTATTTACACACGACAGTCGTAACATGAGAAACTTACCGCCAACCAACCAGAGAGAGGCGAGCACTAAAAAAAGGTAAATAATGAAAATGTCAAGTTAAGGCAAAGGTGACGAAGTCGTAGGGCGCTTTTTCTTTTTCTTTTTTTTCCCCTTTTCTGAGGACTGAGCTTGTGGGGACTGGGGTGACAGCAGCACCTGAATGGCCCGCTATGGGGAGTTTGAAATTATCTTCAGTTGAAAATGGCCTGCACAGCTTCGTGATTTGTTGGCGGTATGCTCCTCGAATCAGAGGTGTTCATAGAGGGGAATCATGTGATTCTCGTTGTTTGGCAGCGTTGACGCATGAAACAAGTGGATAAAGTTGAGGGACTAAAAGGGTGTGGATAAATGAGACACGTGCTTTTTTTTTTCTTTTTTAAATTAAAAGTACGCCATTATCCATTAACCTGTCCAAATATGGTTAATGGGAAAATTTTTGGTGAATCTCAATCTGGACGGGTCACTGAATATGACTATATGTTGTTCAATTGATTACATATTTTAATTTTCATTCATTTTACTAATTACACATTTCAAAAATTATAGCGCGCATTAAATATCCAAAAATACTTTCAAAAAAATTAACAATCAAATACTGAAAACCAAACTACTTTACCTTGCATTTTGAAACTACTTTACACTTTCCGTCGAAACAAACAACGGAAACTAAAGGTAAACATCTAACAACTAGAGTTCTCTTCCATCTTATGCGTTAATATTTTCCCTGATCTCTCACAGTAGCATCACTCGATGTCGCGTGGCTGACAAGAATAAAGAAACGTATGAAGATTCAATCATTCAGGTACGCTTTATCTTTGAAAATGTTCCTGTCTCAGAAAAGTACGTGCTTTGAGTTCCACTGCCAAGTTGGTGCGCATGAGCCTGTGGGTTTGAGAGCTCTATTCCCTGTAGAGAAAAATTGGCGATTGGTACCATTGACATGAACAAAAGAAAATGATAAAGACGAACAAACAACAACGAACATAAAACCCACCAGCAGATTAGATCAGCCGACTTTTCATAACAAAAGGCTGAAGGTTGAAGAACTGATAGACATACAAAAAGAAAAATAGAGCAATCTATTCGACAGCAGAGAAGCTGGGCTCTGGTAAGGAACCAAACCCTTTAAACATCCAGCTGTTTTCTCGAGAATAAAGGTGAAAAAATTTTGCAATCAGAGAAACTCCCAATTAAAATGGTATTATAACACAGACACACCCACTACATCACCAGTTTACTGCACCTACTATTTACCTAGGTTAGCCACACAGCATTATAACATGACCTAATTTAGAAGAAAACTGACTACCCTGTCCAACTAAAACTTTTCCAGAGCTATTATAGTAACTTCCTTCTCTAAAACATCCTGCAGTATGGAAGCCTGTGCCTCCTTTGAAATAAATATATTTGGGTTCAACCTCTATTATGGGACCTTCAAGGTCTAATTATAGGCCAACTGAGGCTCATCTCCATTCGTATTTGAATGGACAGAAGCCATCAAATGCGCATTAAAGCACCGTCTTCAATGTTTCGGGGAAATAATACTGAGGGCAAAAAAAAAGTTTAAAGAAAAAAAAAAACACAACAATATTGACAAGACGAGAGAGAGAGCGATCTCCATGTAGCCATTGCCAACCTCGTCCCCAGCAGTCTGAACTTTGGTACATGCCTCCCATTTTTAAGACTTATACACATCACAGTCAGTTTCTAGAGAGGTTTAAAAGTAGCACAAACCTGCACAGGTGTAAATGCCAAACTTGAAGTCAATCCTGAGGAAGCACCACTGCTTCCGTAAGGCTTTTCCTTAAACCTGAAAGCATTTAGTAGATCCTCAGGTAACAAGGCAAAATTGATTCTGAGATTTACTGATGGAATGCACAACTGAAAAAGGACTGAGAATCCACCATAGACTACGACTACTACTAACTTACCCAACAGAATAAAAAAGAAAAAGAAAAAAAAAAATACTACTAAGCTTGGCTAGAGAAAACAAATATACTTCAAGTGAAAGCAGCAGTTGAAGACTTACTTCTTAGCAACTTTTGCAGCAAGTTTGCTCTGACCAATGGATACACGCAGCTTGCCACTCCCAGCCTGACCCAGCATTCCATAACCCTCCCCCAGTCCATCCCCTACCACCGAAGAGCATAAAAAATGTAAGAAAGGACTGTTTAAATGGATATTGTCACTCGCACCATATTGTCTAGTGTTACGATTGAAGACTGTATTTTAACACCAAGAGTTACAAAATGAAGATGGTATTACAGTAGATACACCAGGAAATAGGTTAACAAGAAGAGATAATCTACCTTCATCTTCAAACATACAATCCAAAGATTTCAAAAAAATAGACTAGAGTACAGACTTCAGTTAGACAATACTGAAAACAAACACTTCAAACTTGCAAATTAGGCATTTTTGTCAAACTTGCACCCCCTGAATAGGGTTTTGTGCTTAACAAGAGACCCACAGCAACCAAAAACTAAACATTTAAACACACAGGAGGTTTGAAAAGAAAACTGAAAAGGAATCTAATTAACAATTACTTAACATCCAAACCAGCTGATTATGCCCGTTAGGAAAGGTAAAACACACACTAAAATTTACCTAAAGAACTCTCTTCAGGTACACCAAATTGCATCCTATTGGCCAGCTTCCTCATGTCTGTTATGGCATATCTGGAGTACAAAATATTAGGATAGAGTCAGATTCATTTAAAACCCTAACAATAAATTAAGCTGAAGAGAGCAATAAAAAAATTGCACCACCTCTCCTTCATCTTCCTTAATCGACGACCACCTCTCTTCTTTTTTGGCTCAGAATCAGGAACTGGAAGTGGTTTGGGTTGCTTTGCTGGAGGAGGCTCTTGCCACTTCTCAATCTTCTTGCGGATCTCTTCTCGTAATGTTTTTCCAGTGTTCCCTGATGGATCTCCTCTCGTGGAATCCACTCTTGCTGCAAGTGTTGACTTTGCAGCCAAGAGCCGGCAAGCGCGCATCCTCAAAGAAGGGGGTGTAGATTGAAATATCTCTGTTTGCTCAATGTAACCTACACGAAATTGTGATGTTGCAGTAGAAAATCCAGCAAGATTCTTTTTCTTTGCACCGAGAAGCTGAACATTACATGCAGGCATCTTAGCTAATGCCACAAGACCACCAGCAGTCCCCATAAGTTTAGCCGCAACAGCGCTCCCAACAATAGTAGAAAGATTTGGTGCAATGTATCCCATTCTGCTCTCTACAAAGTCAAGGACCTTTTTCTTTGCTGCATCTAGAGCAAGAGCTCGATCACATGCATCAACTGTCTTTTCAAGAATTTCTTCAGGAAGCGGCTTGCCACTTGTAGTTGATGCAGTAACTGACACCACCATAATGATAGCTGAGGGTAAGAGCCCTTCCAGATCAACCAGGGTCAAATCCATTTCATTCCCAATTTTCTTAACAACACGTGCATAGTCAATTGGGTGATGGACAAGTGATTCAAGCTCTGGAAATTTTAGGCGGTACTTGTCCCGGATAAAATTATGGATAATGATGATTTCATTCTCAATGTCAACTGACAAAACATTACAGTCCACAATTAGCTGGTATTCAGGATCATCCTCCAAGACCATTCCTTGATTTGAGATATAAGAACCCTTTTGGAGCGCATCTTCCACTTTCTGCCAGTGAGAAACAATGTTAACCATTATATTAACATCAATAAACTGAACAAAGCATAGGGAAAAGTCAAATGAACAAAGCATAGGAAAGAGTCAAATTATAAACCTAAACCCCGCAAGAAATCATCACGAGGCACAAAGAGAAGAACAAGATTGAAAAATGGAAAAGGACCACGCTGAATTTACAGACCAAAACAGATCCCAAGCAAACATGTTCCCTTGCACAACCGTGTACTCTTAAATCAACCAAAAAAATAAGACAGAAAAAGAATGGGAGAACAAAGTATGTAACGTAAATCAACCAAAAGCTGGCAATGGAACCCCAACAGGCGGAACCATCTAGCCCATTGCTTGTAAATCATATTTATGGTTGTATTTCCCTTTCACTTATTCCAGAAGACATTCGAATTGTTGACATGCACTCGAAGCCCCTTGAATTTTGCATATTTTAATATCAGTATTGTTTGCTTAGAAAAAAAAAAATGTAATGTAAACATGACAGGATTTTTTCTTTTCTTTTCTTTTGTTACGGCACATTATATCTTGAAAATAGGGGTTTGAGCAAAATATTTATTAACCTGCATAACTTCAACATATCTCTGGGTTTTCTGCAACTTTGAAACACTATCGAGATCATCATAGTTTAGAGTTTCTATGTCTGCCATCTCCCCATCAACATCTTCTTCCATATTTCCAGTATCAACATCTTCTTCCTCCTGAAAGAAGATAAGAACAGAATAACATACTATGCCAAAGGCGATAAACTTCAGAGATATCATTGGTACTATATTGCTTACAGAAAACAGAAATACTTACAATAAACATCAGCTTCATTGTCAGATAGTTCATCAAGGTCTGCAAGGAAAGAATCAGCAAGAGTTGCCTGTAATCAACCAAAAAATAAGTTAAAAAGTGAAAAGATAAGAAATAAAGACATCAGCAATAACAGCAATTACAAGTATCTGGGATTAAAGATTAAAATGTTCCACAAGAAATCATAGACCATAGTGGTTCTTTCACACATGTATATGAGCACATAGAAACTCAGAAGAACAAGATCATTAATGGTCCTGTCTAATCTCCACCATCTGATTTGCGCTAATTCACATGGGATGATGTCACGCTATTTGGCAACCCCCCAACCCCCAAAAAAAAAAAAAAAAAGAAAAAGACAAACTAATCATTTTGCAGCTTAATTTTTTTGTGAAAAGTATCTCATTAATTAGGCAACAGAGCAAGCAAGTCATTAACAGTGAAATAACAGTAGGAATTGCATTACAGTTGGATCCCCTCAGAGAAGGATATCAACGGTTGAAACCCAAATGGGTGGGTAAAAATATCCAGAATTTTATTTGGAAAGAGAAGGACAACAAGGGATGAAATGCTTGAAAAAGTTTTCTCCCACATAAACCTCACACTTAGCCGTGAAACTACCCACTCCAACAACCAGCCTATAACCAAATACGAATTGGACAGGTCATTTGCCAAATCTACTGCCTCATTAATATACTTTTAGCTCCATTCTTCAATTTTTCCATGAAATATCATTAGCCGAAACTTTGTGCCCCTATTTTATATTTTCTTGCAAGGGATTGCAGCAGTGCTTAGGCTGTAGGTATATACATATATCCCAACATAAAATTTCTGACTGTAAGACTAGAAAAATAATGCCGTAGCAGACTGCATGATATTCCAGAACGTCACTATCCAACTAAATCATAACCCAACCGCCACAAAAGAACTTCAGATGCCTTACAAACATGGTCTACCGAGAAGCATGAAAACATCGCCCAGAGAATGTCAAAACAACAGCAGAACACACTAAAAACGAAACGATGCTATGCGACATTTAACGGTTAAAGAGGTCCACCGTCTAGTAATTTGCACTA
The DNA here is from genome assembly GCA_003952965.2 of Morella rubra. NCBI lineage: Eukaryota > Viridiplantae > Streptophyta > Magnoliopsida > Fagales > Myricaceae > Morella > Morella rubra. The sequence continues at coordinate 33,332,254 of CM025855.1, forward strand.
CAGCACCCAAGATCAAATTGCCATTCTTAAATCCTCATTATGAAATGCGTTACATGAACTACATATGATAAACAAATAAGACAGATTCAGAAATGATTGAACAACCTTAATCTCACTTGCGCGTACAAGTAAAAACACATGCATCAGAATAAAGTTTGCGAAAGCAGGAACAAAGGGGCAGAAGACGAAAAACTGAAGTCGAACTAAATAATTAAAGTAAAAAAAAAATCACTAACCATTCTTTCAAACTCCAAGCGACGAAGCGCAGGTGGAATTTAATCTTCTAGGGCTTTCCCGGACTGCAAAAACAAAAAACAAAAAAAAAAAATCAAAAGGATGGAAAAAGGAAAGAATCGAAATTCCCAAATTGACTGTGTGTTCTAATTGAAGAGAACAGAAAGAAAGATTAGTACCTGTAGGGAACTTAATCTTCTACCGCGCGAGGAGAACACTAATAGGAGGGAGGGCAATGGTTTAGATTATTGATTTGTGGAGCGGAGTACCGAGTACTAAACCGACTCGGCGAAAAGTATTTTCGTTTCCCCGCCTGGATCTATTTTTCCGACTGGTTTGTGGGCTTGGGTGGATTAGTGCAGAAATCTACTTTTGGTCTGGCCCGGCTCGACCTGCCCCAGTGTAAGTTCAAGCTCCCCAAGCCTAGCCCAATATACTTCGGCCTTAAAAGGTACAAACTTTATATTAATTAATGCTCAGACAAAAAAAGACATAAACTGTATATTATTAAAAAAAATTACATTTTACCTTCTTAAACTATTGTCTTATATACAATTTATCTCTACAATTATCTTTATTAATAAAAAAAAAACTCTCTTTTTTTTTTTGTTTTTTTTTTTCAATGATCCTGTTGACGAAGATTCGGAGAAAGTAAGTCCAACATTTTATCAAAGACACATAAAAAATGTCACTAGAGATTTGAGATTCTGTTAGTAACTCAGGGAGCTCTTTCTAATAGAAATTATATCTATTAATTATATACTTCAGCATAGTTATTGTTGTCAGTTACAAAATTTCCAGTGTTTATTTCTATTGTGACCGCATGTGATTGCCTTTTTATAATTGTGTCAAACATTTAGAATCAGTGGTGTTAATGGTTAGAAACCAGCTGCCTTTTTTTTATGCTATACCTACTCGAAATTGCAATAAAAGTTGTCATTGGGGAATTAATGACAATGTTCTATATATATATATATATATACTTGTGCTATCACGAAATGAATGTTCTGAATCCCAGGATTTAGGGTTACATTTATGCATTAGTGAAAATTGATAAAATTTTGAAGGTAAAAATCAGTTAGAATAAATAAATAATCTCTAATAGTATAATCCAAATTAAAATAAAAATTTTAAAACAATCGAATAAAAACACTATGTTTAAAACTCTTTAAAATTGAAAAACATCAAAACTGAATCCTCAATCAAACTGCAATTCTATACATTTTCTCAGCTACACATTCATGTGTCATATAATCATAACTCTTGGCGCGTTTCTAACATCAACAGGAAAGATAAAAAGGTAAGTTTGACAACTCAATAAGCAAACCGTGGTGTTGCGGGAAATCTTTCAACAAGGTCAATCTTGTTTATACCACAGACTATATAATTCCCATGAAGTGGGCCGAGGAAGGAAGGAAGTATTTGCTGCAACTTTTGGAATGGCCAAGTGCTGAGTAATTTTTTGTATGTTCAGTTTGACTAAATAAAAAGAAAATTAAGCTACATACAGATACAAACTAGGATATTTTATAATTCTCTATTCAAATTATATTGTTCAATTTATAGAAAATAAATACATTAAATTGACAAGTTTCACATTCAACTTTACACGAATAACATTACATATTATAAACTCTATATATTATGTCTATCTCTTTCTAAATTATATTATATTATTCGGATATAGATTATAAAGAATCTTAAACTTCATGCATACAAGTTGAATTAAATTGTGAGTATTAGTTTTTATTATACTAATTAAGTTTTATTTATAAATATGTGGTTGTTGCCACCATAAATAAATAAGTTTCTTGAAGTTTAGGATAACTTACCATTTTGCTTTTTGGGATGTTTAGGGTATAGTTTAGTGGTTTGCAGTCACAAGTTTTAAGTATTTAATAGATCTGTATCAAGTGTTTGACTGTATATTCGAGTCAACTTTTGTTAGAAAGACTTTGATTTATCACTATATTTACACGTGGGATCCAAAGTACTTGCATCTACTGGGAACTGACCTCAATGGGCTTTATGTCGGGAGTTTTATTTTAAAAAGTCACAAGTTTTTATTTTTTTCACTTCATGTCGGGAGTGTTTTTATTTTTTGTCAGGAGTCAGTTGCGCGGCAACAAGGGAACTTGTTGCATCGCTTTAGGCAAATGTGACCGTTGGAACCCTCGCCAAGAGATCGTGGCAGCACAAAGAAGCGCGCATGCTTCCTAACCTACATCACCAAATGCCAAATGGCGTTCTGTACTTCCGCTCTATTCTTGACCCCTGCAGGCTGCACAGTCCGTCCTACCAGCCTTAACACTCCTATCTTGTGCACCTCCTGTCTTATACTATGCCATCGTACCCCTTTTCCTTCTCTCCTCCCCCCCCCCCTTTCTCTCTCTCTCTGCGAAACCTATCTCCCAATTCACTTTAACAAACCTTCTAGGAGCCTCAGCGCCCCACAAGTACGTGTACCCGGACCCCATTCCCGAATTCGCAGAAGCTGTGAGTATGATTACTTGAGGACTGCGTTTGTGAAGTATTTACGTACATATGCGAAATTTTCTTGGTTTTTACGTGTTTTCCTTGTTGTGTCTTTTCGTGCTCACGCGGGAGACCCAGAAGTTCAGGGGCTTCTGAGGAAGCTTTTGAAGGACAAGGACACTTTCGGGGATGACCTTGATGCTGTCAGCGGGTGTGAATTGTTCTTAGGAATTAATTGATTCTTCTGTTTCTTGTTTGAAGAAATAATTATCATTAATTGGTGATGGTTAACATCTACAATGTTAATATGTGATGGGATTTATCTCGTCGGACAAAAAAATGTGTTCCCTGAAGGCTTTTTGGTTATCCGAGAGAAATTTGAAGTGGGTGTCTGTTGGTTGCGTGCACTTTCTTCTAGGATCATAGTTTTGGACCCCGTCGAGGACCCTTAAAGCACAGCAAGTAGGTTCTCGGTTTTCGGAGGTCACTTCCCTCTGATTTTTCTACTCATGAATCTAGTATATATATAGTACACTGCCTACTCGAGAAAACGTCTGAATGGGGGACTTTGTAGATAAAATATTTCACTTTGATCGTTTAGCATCTTTAAATTTCTCTTAGAAATCTTGTCCAGTAGTCCTCCAAATTACATGACTTATATGTGACTCTAGAAAGAGTTCTCAAGAAATAAATCAGTCGGGGCTTATGGGAAGCTCTATAACTTCGAGATATATTCCTACGTATAGGTAAACTCAAAGTTGTCTGTAAAACGAAAGGGAGTGGAACCAGTTGTCATGAGATCGGAACTTCTTCTGCATATGATGATTAAAATTGAGGCTTCTGCATATCAAGAGACTATAGAACAGATCGTACATCACCATTAGGAAATACACTGGTATAAATGTCCCTAGAGACAATGGTGCCGTCATAGTCCCACTACACATGCAAACAATTTTGCATTTATAGCCATTTTCAAAACTTCAGAAAACCCATATAACGTCAGTTATAACCAAGATAATTGCATGTAGAGATCCAATAGAGCCACATAATAACTGTTCAAGTTTGGCTCAACAAATATGTATGTCGGCTCGAGCTCAATGCAAATAGACCAAACATGAGGAACTTGAGCTTGAGTCAAATTCCAGTTTAAAAACTTAATTCCAATCCATCCACCACCAAAACGGAAAAGCAAAGTCTGTAACAAGTCACTGACCTCAACTCTGTGGTAACTCCATAACCTTAAGGTACCATAATTCCCCGTTAAGATGATCATTCCATTATTTTTTTAAAAATGCAGCTTTTATTTTATTCTTCCTTAGTGATTAATAGGCATAGCAGTGGGAATTTAGGGTAATATAAGTTTATAATATGGCACATGTAATGCAATAAAAAAAGCTTGTTTTGAATTTTTCATTATTTACAGATTCATTGTGGTGCCTGTAAGTCTAAACCTCTAATATTTACACAGTGTCCATACATATAGATTAAAAAACTAGTCAATATTTAAGGACATAAACATAGTTATCGTAAGAAACTCAAAATAAGCGGAGTCAAGTTTGATATATGAGCAAGGTAAAAGCCTAAACAACCCGAGGTGAATTTCTACAAGGTCAGCTAAGTTAGTAAATGAGGCTCAATTTTTGTTCAATGTCAGTTTATTTATTAAGTGAATTGAATCCGAGTGGAGTTTATACAAGTTGAGCTTGAAATGTTCATAAACACCTCTATTAGTTCAGAGTCTAATTAGATGTACTCTGGTATTTGTATAATAGTACCTATATCAGGAGTTTGCTTAAATCACAACATCTTGAGCATCACTAGTGGCTAACGTCCTCACAGGAGAGAGAGAATGTGTTAAAGTTGATGGAATATCCTCACTTGTACAGCAAAAGGTGCCATAAGTGCCTGATTGCAAGTGGCTTAATCATGGTTGGGGTTTCAACTCGTCTCTAGTGATTGAGATCTCATAGCTGACTGACATGTGGTTCTAAAATTGACAATATTTGGTGACTTGGAATATTGTTGGATGATGTTCCAAATTATAATTTTAGGTAAGTATTCCTTCTATTTTATTCAAAATTCAAACTGTGAGAGATTAGGGGAATATCAAGTTCTCCGATTTTTGTATTGAGAGCTTTCTGGAATAAAAGAGTGTAGAGAACATAACAAGCAGTCAGCTCTCGTCAAAGATATTCTACAGTGTATGATGGATTTTAGTTCTTTACTAGTTTGCTTGAAATATGAGCTTTCATAGTAGTTCATGTAACATGATCTTTGGGTTGAAAGAAATGGATGCTAAGGCAATCGGTTAAGCACAGCCTACAAATATGAATCATGAAAAATCATGGAGTTTGATCGTCTGCTTATGAGAGAATATTGTAGAGTCATAGAGTCATTTCCAATTACCTATAGTTGCAGCCTGGTCATGCTTTCTTGGGAGAAAGCATGACAATAGTTGTCTTATCCGTGGAAACGAAATAGTGGATTGAGATTTAAAATTGATCCTATTTAAAATTTGTTGGAGGTATGGTTGAGAAAAAAAAGCAGATTTTGTAGCTTTATTTGTCTTTTCTATCACACGATTTATTGTCTCTGTGTCACATTATTTATTATTGCTACTTACAAAAAAAAATCTTATGGCGGATGGAGAATGCTGATCATCTTCAGGATCTTAGCCATAATATACATTCTCTAGTCATCACAGCTCTCTTAAATCTCACTGCTCCAACTCTCAGTTGGAATGGTTCTCATGGTCCTGATTCTGCTGAAATAAGCAAGCATTTATTCCCTTTCCTTTCTGCTGGGAGGCCTGGCTTTTGCTTGACTTGAAATGAGTGCAAAGCATTTCCAGTAGGCATCTCATGAGTGACAGCTGAAGGGGATTAAGATCTTCCAATGACACTTGTTCTAAATTGGTTTGATGCTTTATTCGGAAAAAAGAAGAAGATATTTTTATGGCTCCACAAGAAAAAGTTATTGTCTTTCTGCCATACGCGACCTTTTATGGCTGTGTACCACGAATTTCTTATGGCTGATGGTGAATGCTGGTCATCATGGGCTTTAGAACCATAATATACATTCTCAGATCAATCGCAGCTCACTTGAATCACACTGCTCCTAATATCACTTGTCATAGTTTCACGGTACTGATTCTGCTGGAATATCAAGCATTTGTTCCCTTTCTTTTCTTTTAGGGGCCCTCGCTTTTGCTTGACTTGAAAAGAATTCAATAATTGACCCGTGATGTCTGACCTAACTAGAAAATCAGCTCTATTTTCGGACAGATTCCATCAGATTATTGTTCCAACTTTTTGTGCATGTTTGGCCCGATGCTGGGATTATTTGACATACTACCTGTACATGCGATGCTTTGATTTTCATGAGTTGTCTGACTTAACTAGCACGTAATTGCATGCCAGATATTGAGTGAATATTTGCACAATGAGTATGGAGGACCCTGGACATTATTGGTGGAGCCTTTCACAAACATGCTGGTTGCCCTGAAGGAGAAACAACTACCTGGAGCACCCTTGGCTGCAAGGGCATCACTATTATGGGGACAAAACTTTGTCGATCAGGACTGGAAAGATTGGAACTCGAAATTACCAAATTGATTATGCTTCATGACTTGTGTATTTCTGGAAGTTAAAAAGTTCATATTGTATTTATAACTCCTGATAAGTTTTGACAAACTCATAGGAAAGGTGGAGGCAAGATATTACTTGCATTACAGTGAGATTCAGCTCCTTTTGTAGCCATACAGATGTTCCGTTACCAGAAAATGGTTTGAATCTGGGGTTGTGATTGAGGTTGATGATGAACATGCAATCTTGTTACCTTCATGCATTTAATGAATCTATTTTCTCATCTTGGGAGTCCGTCTGTCTACACAGAACATCAGGGAATGAAAGTGGCAGTCCCTTACTTTATGGAACACAAGGCATGATACAATTGGAGTACGTCTAAAGCACCAATCAACTCCAGGACTCAGAGATGCTCTGTAATGAGGGGCGCCAAGATTTGGACTTCATTGCAGCAGAGTTCATTGATGGTGTCCTTACTCGGTGACTTTCGTGTCTCATCACCTGAAAATTTTGACATGGTTATGGGTAAGGACTCATGAATCAGACCGCAAACTTTTTACAAACGGGAAAATGAATACATTATGCAGGTGACAATATCATTAGACCCGCGTCTTCCTCTTCCGTTTGCTACTTCAACTTGAGTCCGTATCACAAAATGCAATCAGAATGGAGTTTATTGAAAACTCAGCCACTTAATTTGTTATACCAAACCGTATATGCTTGATGTGCTTCATCCTTTTAATTGATTGACTCGTGTGAGTGTGTACTTTTGGTAAGAAGGATTACAAGACCGTATTCTGTTTAACATAAGACACCTGTCATGAACCCAAATAATTCAAGCGGCACAGGGGTGGACAATAGCCAGTTCACTATCTCAGAGATTGTCCCAGTATCTAATATTTTAAAAGAATGCACAGCTCAGAAAAACTTGGATGCGCAATGGCTCACTATTAGATACCTGTTGTGTCCTGTCCTTGTCTGACTTCCCTTCTGCCGCACAACCTGAACTGGGCTTCTTCTGGACTGTCCGTGACTTGGCTGATTCTGGCTGCTGCTGCTGCTTTGTTTTGGCATACTTTTTAGCCCGCAGTACTTTCACGACCTCTGCAATCACCAATAAACATCCAAAGCCTTCAATCAAATCAACTACATAGTTCTCCCAAATCGAGTCTCGCACTCCACCAAATCATCCCAACCAGTCAAAATGAGTTCGTTTAACTAAAATACAAAACATACCTTGACTAGTGACGAGCCGATAAGCATGACCGAGAGCAAGAGTTTCATTCGGCCTGAGAAGCTTAACTCGGGTGAACCGCACCGCCTTCGGCTCCTGGTTCTCTTCCTCGGATACAGGCAACGGGATGATCAACGAAACGTAGTGACCTGGGTTCAGTTTCATCACCTCGCTTGCACTTACCGGCCAGTACAGCCTCTCTATCCTCCCACTCGGGTGCTGTATCACCAGGGCTGCTGCATCTATGGCCTGGCAATTTCCCATCTCTCTCTCTCTCTCTTTCCCTCTCTGAAAGCTGGATGATGAAGAAAGATAAGGTGAAGAAATGAAGGAAGGAGGAAGAGCAAGCAGTAGTCTCTTTCTGTACAGCTCCTACAAACCCCCACGTCAACAAAGATAGTAAAAACGGGGTCCTTTCTCTGCAGGCCCTCCCAACTAACTTGTTGCTACAAATGTCAATATATATATATAATTGGCATGACCTATACTGATATATACATACATATTATATGTATATATATAATTGCCACTAAACGGCTACGATATCTATAAAAAAATATGGTCAGTAGGAATAATAAATATTGAGCTAGTAAGATGTGGATCGAACAGTGTAGATTACTCATTACTTTTATATTTCACGATGACGACCAGTAGGCACCGGCGAGTTCCACGTGGAAAAATGTGAGAAGGTGGGAAATTGGACGTACGTGCTCGGCGGTGTCGACGGGGTCAAGGTTTTGGACTTCGGGAATAACGTCGGCTCTTTAATCTTTACAACGGCTTAAATAAGATTTTTGCCTGACCAGAACCAAAGCGTGCGTGCGAATATGGATTCCTTTGGGTGGAGAAGGACACCCAGAGACGCTGTTGGGCACTCGGGCTTCTGTCGAAATCGCTACCCTTGGCCTTATGTGCTCCCTTTGGTCTTCAATCATTTCGCAATACTAAAATTCTTTTACTCTCTTTGCCAAGAACAAAAATTACCCACTGAAATGGACCAAAATCTTTCACAATCTCAATGACTACCTTATAGAGTTTTAAAAATTGGTGTAAAACATAAAGATTAATAATAATTTTACCTTAATTCGGAGCATTAATTTGGTGGTGGAGCTCTAATTTACTTCTCATGTTTTCTTGTGGATCCACGCCATTCAAATTCTCTGTTTTGAAATAGCTTTTTAATCACTAAACTTTAGTGCCACGGCTAATAAAGCACCCCACTATCTACGAGCGGAATATTTAAAGCATTACACTGCGCAACTTTTTCTGAAAGTTTCAAACTCCAATGCAGTTTTAAGTAAACTGATCAACGTGACAACTTAGAAAATACTTAAGATTTTTCCTTTGGGATGCTTTTATCGGCTGCTTCTTCTTGACGAGCTGAATTTTGTTTGAATGCTAGGCCCTTAGGCTGCTACCTAGCTACGCTTCTTTGGGTGAGAGTTCATGGAAACTGATGTGGAGTAAATCATTAGCACACATTTGTAAGGCATTAAGCTCTGATCCAAATCTAATCAATTAAGGCAGCTGCTAAAGTTGATCCAATCTGCATTTTGAAGGCGTACCCCTCTGCAGTACTCACCAACTCCCGCCACAGTGTCGGTTTTGAGCCCCAGATAAAGGAACAGGAAGCTTCAGAAATTCCGGAAATAAGATATAATGGGGGTTTTTGGAGGAAGGTGAGCTTCTGCAGATCTTTGACTCCTGTAAATCTGGTTTAACTTATAAAAACCTTCTTTTAGAATCCCAAAGTTTGAAAACCTTCTTCTGGGCTTCACATGTGTGTAACACCCCTGATTAATGTCAGTGTATGTAAGCCATGTGAGATGTTGGGAGACCTTTGCTCTGCGTATTAAATGGTGGATGGACCATTTCTTTTTGAAACATGGCTTATATAGGGGGACTACAACCCTTCAATATTATACCCAAAGGCCCTTAACCTCTTATGGCAGTGGGTGTGGCAGCCATTAATTTTAAACAGTGGAAAGTCTAAGCAATCGTTTTGACAGCTTTAAATATGGAAGTTGATGGGATTCAAACCTATGATGTTGTTTGTACGAATAAATAGAACACATATATATAAGTTTATACTGTTCAGAAATTGCTGCTTGGTGGGGCAGCAAAATTTTGGTCGTAGTATGACTGTACCTTGGCTTTTAAACATTTCAATTTATACTTAAAAACGTTTCCTGCAAACCCTGGAGGCTCCTGTTGGTGGGTCTCTGTTCTTGATGCAAAGGACAGAGAGTTTAAAGTTGCTTTCCCCACATTCCTCCCCCTTAATGCAGAATACAAACTATAAATTGTTGTGTAGCCACTAATTTATGGGTAAATAAAGTTAGGAGTGTTAAAGATCCTAGAGACAATAGAGGGACAAAGACTTCCATAATCAAAAGGAAAAAGAAAGAAAAGACAGGGAACATATACTGTTGTCAGTAAGGAACATTCATATAGCTTCCATTCCATTAGCTTCCAAGAGCAGGGTCAAATTTTTACAGCAATTCTCATGGGAAAATGAGCACCGTATTTGGGGAAATTTGGGAAGTTTATTAAGGATGTGAGGCATCCATAATTCCATGCATGGATGGTTGCTGATACTGGCAAGATAGCACGTGCATAAAGTTATGACTGCAAAAGGGTGTTCTCTTAATGTGATTGGGCATCCTATCCTATTAAATTTTCGGGCACAAAGACTCAGAAACCAAAGCCTACCACAAAAAGAAGAAAAGTTCCTAGAATTCTTCAAGAAGTTGTTATACTGCGGTGATCAATCAGTGAGATATTCTCTCTACTAGCTAATGGAGCACTTAATGTGTCCTTAAACTAGAAAATGCAGCATCTCCATAGCATTTTGGCAAGTGGGATATAACTTTTTAGCTTAAAAAAAGAATCAATCTCCGCAGCGATGATGGAGATTTGTCCTACAATGGCTCCCATGCATATGGGAACAATGTGGAATATGTGGCAGTGTTTATGTCACTAAGCTTTTTGATGAATTATTAATAAGAAAAAAGGATCTCCTTCAATGAGATCTATACTTTATCCCTTTAAAAAATGGGACTAATATATGATCTAGAAATCACGCCATAATGTTATATTGGCAACTTTCTCATACATAATGGGGGTCAAAAAATTGCAGGTGATCAGCTCGAGAAAATTTCAGATGCCCTTTTAATCAAGTACCAACATATTAAAATGTTCAAATTAAAACAGATAAAGCTTAAGCTGTGATGATTGCTTAGTCAAAGGAACCATGGCTATAGATTGGGCTGAAAGGACCTGACTCTTTTTAATTTGGTAGATATACCAACACCACAGCAACAAACAACCAAGATAACGTTGTTGCTGGTAGGCGTGCAGTGTGCATGTCATTTTAGATAGGCAGTGCATAGTTACTATAAATATAAATATCGTCCGCCACAAGCGAGGCTTTTTCAATAAAGATGGGATGTGCCATCCTTTTTTTCAATATATATATAATAAATATCCTCTCGACAAGATTCACCCACATCTAATTTTAATTTTTGAGATAAAACTAGATAACTATTTTGTGATTGTAAAAATAGGAAGTAGGTCAAAAACATCACCTTGCGAGTCCGAGAGTGTTGGTTCGAGTCTTGACAAGCTTCACTATTGTTTAGGAAGCTCCACGCCATGAAGATATGTCGGGGTTTAAGCTCAAAGCAATGACATTATTAATCATACCTCTTTTTCTATATTTTTTTTTTTTTTTCAAAAGAACGTAAAGCTAAAAGATGGGGATCTTGATTAAGACCTAAATAAGGATTGTGCAAATAATTCATATTGGATGGAGCCAAATGAAAGTTGATATAACTTATTGTCTTGGTAGCGATCAGTACCTACAATTTCGAGGAACAAGCACGGAGACAACACTTCGTGGTGGTCGCCCTTGTGACCCATTTGGTTTTGGATTTACTCCTATAAAAGATTAGGGCTGTCTAAGGTTATGTAGACACTTGTCTCCACAAGGGCCTAATTCCTTGCCTCGGATGGAGACAATTAGATCAGGCGTTCAACTAATGTTCTTTTCCCCTTATAGTTTTTGGCGCTTAGAGGCAATAAAACAATGAACTAGAGGAGTCCAAATCATTGGGGTGTATTAATTCAATTTTTTTAAAAAAAATATTTTACCACCCCACCATTGCTTTAGTTTAGAAACGAATCTTTTTCTGAATGGAGAGAGGAGGTATTTGTTTAAAAGAAAAAAAGGGATAGGAAAGAAGCACATGCCAGAGTCGAGAGATTAAGTAAATTACAAGCTACTCTATATCAAATAAACCAATTAAGGAGCAGCATGGATATAACTTATCGGCTATTTCATCCATCTAACCAATGATTGGCCATTCAAAGTAAAGTTATGACTCCAATTTTTCATAAATGATCAAATGTTTGTATTATTGATATTGTCGTTATTGCTATTGCCTCCGTTAGAGCAGTCCTTATCAAGGAAGAAGGAAAAGAATTGATTCCATTAAAAAAGACAAACGAAAGGGGAAAAGATCGACGCATTTTTCCTTAGAACACAATACTCAACAGAAGCATAGCCGGACCAACAAGGAACAGAGCAACTTTACGTAAAATCCCAGGTGGAAGAAACGGAAATGTCTCGACCCGACCTCTTTAATTTATCTTCATGTTCTGTTCGGACCGTCGTCCTCTCCCCTCTGACCAGACCTCTCGCTAGCCAGATTGTTGATATTTTCTGTTTTTACCCTCTTTTGGTGTGTAGGTCTTATAGGGGGGAGAAAAACGACAGATCGATCTATCAACATGCAAAGCTCTCATCGAGTCAACGCAGTACCCCATGGGGCAGATAAACCAATTATAGAAAGACGAACTTTCTCGGAGTCATCTACTCCATTTTTCTGATCCCTCAGTTCTATATACCCATGAATGGCAGATCCCACATTATCAGAGATATTCCTGATAAGCTCCTCCAAGGAATCCCATGCACGTCCATAGATTATACCTCAGAAGCACATCATACTGACTATTACCGAGCACAAAATGCTCAAACTATATCGCAGTACCAATTCTACACAGCCTAGAATCTTTTCAAATGGACCGTTTCCATCTTCCTATCTACAAGCAATCCTGCATCCAGCCTCCACCCGCGATTTCAGCTCTTGACTGCGACCTAAGACCACCTTAAAACCGTTTCTTTGTTTCTTCTTTTCTGTAGTTGTTTTCTTCTGTCTATCGTGTATGTGTTTCGGGAAGGAAAAAAGGTAGAACCAAAGAGAGGATTGCTAATGTGGTGTGAAAATAAGGATCCATAGCACTGCGTTTACGTTAATTAATTTACAAAAGTTGATGAAGCGGATATAAGGGAACAAATTAATGCGATTCACGTTACAGAATGTGATGCCCACAAGAAGATGAAGATGTTGGAGGAGCATAACTCGGTCATACAATTCCAAAACTACTACTTATCAGTTATCACAAAGATCAAACGGAAGGGAAAAACTTATTCAGGTTAAAGGGAAGAGAATAGAATTCCTCGCTTCTTGTGTCTGTCTTGAATGACCGGAACCTGTCCCACCAATGCATGCCTCTATCTTTCCTGGTTTGGTTGTCTTTCCGGTGCAATGTGATGTCCAAGAATAAAGCCAATATGCCAGCAACAAAAGCTTCTGATGAGAAGGGTACATTGATCATATCGTTAAACTGCCAAAACAACATAAAGAAAACTAGATTAGAAACCTTTAATAATGTTCCACAATTAAGGGATACAATTCTTTTGGTAGATAATGTAGATAGAGGACAGAGGCCATTTACCCATCTTGCCCCGGTGTGGGCAGGACCATAGCCGTTAACAACTGTATACTCATTGAAGTATTGAGGTATTGACAATCCCATGAAAATAGAGAAGCCTAATATGAACTTCGTTCTAAAGCTGTTTAGATTGCAAAACTGAAGAAAACTGAGGCCTGCTGAACCTGCTCAAGTGGATTTTCCAAAATATCAGACTAACAAACCTTAAATCTAAAGTACCACAATCAAATCAACTCCATGAGTTTATAATACCTACCCACATAAGCAAAGAACAGGCAGTATAAAGCTGCAACAATTGGTGCTGGGATTGAAGCAAAGACGGCTCCAAATTTTCCTGGACAGCCATGTATGTTAATACACTCTTTCAACAAGGAGGGAGAGAGGGAGACTGCAGTGTAAATCTGTTACATGTATCACTTACCAAGAATGGAAAAGAAGATCATGAATCCAGCTGATATTTGGACAACCCTTCGGTTACCAACACGAGTCAATGCTAACAAACCCGCATTTTCACTAGAGTATAACAAAAATGGTAGAAAAAAAAACTAGCTTAGAATCCATAAAACCAGAGCAATATTAAGTATGTGGTGACTTGGAACAAGAATCTTACACAGAAACCGATGACCCAATTCCAGTTCCAAATATCCCAGAGAACAGAATGCCCACTCCCTGATAATTAACAATGGTAATGAAATGAAATATTGTTGTCTGGTATGAAGTCAACCAAAAAAAGATGTTTATATAAAATATGCAGGCGTTGCATATTGATTTATGCAAGTATTAAGATGAGGGTAAACTTAATGTGAGCGAATCAGAAGCCGTTACCTGCCAACCCACACCACGGCTAAGAATAGAAGGGGGCAGTGGAGTTGCACTTGCATACCGTGACACAGCAATGAAAGTACCAGTGGACTGTTTCAATCAAATAGTAAAAGATAATTAGCTTATTGCATATTATGGAGAACAGAAATAAGCATATGAAAATTCTACAGATTCACTGTATGCCTACAAAAGAGTAAAGTTTAATATATACATGATCAATACAATTTAAGACAACATTCTGCCTTCAAGATTCAGTATATATAATAAACAAGTGTTGCTCAACAGTATTTTAGGAAGTAAAAATGAGCTCAATGAAAAATATTTCACAAGCACAAGGTAAGCAACCTCTACAAGAGCGACAAATGAAGTAGCCATCATAGCAAAAGCTTCACCCGCATCAAAAGTGGGAGCTCCCCATTGAAAAGGATATGGAACTCTTATCCTGCACGAAACAGTGTTTTCAAATAAGGTCCAGTAGTCACCAAAATGAATTTCCAGTTTGTGTGGTCACTCAGCTGCAAAGGAAAGAACTTAATTGATGCCCGGTGTTCCAATTCCAATCACAGGAAGGGACAGTACTGAATATTGACTTAAACAATCTAATTTGTTCATGTATAAAACCTCTAAGCAATGTATGGACTGGAATCAAAGTGAAAAAATTCCATCAGAACCATAGAAAATCGGATAATAAGAGCCTTACCACGGAGCAGCGCCGATGATTCCAGCACGATCAGTTCTACAACTCAGTTGAGTTTTAGGCCCTGTATTCTTGTAAGCCCCACCCACAGTGAGCAGGTGAGCATAAATCCAAACAATCACCACTGAGAATATAACAGCAAAACGATCGAAGACATGCCTCTCCCCACGCATCAAATGCGGTATATACTGCAAATCATTGACTTTGTGTTTAGAATGGCTGCCAACGAATAACAAAGAGAAATAACTGCAGCTGACGATGGAAAAATTACCTGTGAGAATACTACTAGAAGGATGAGTTCTGGCAGTCCAATCTCCACACATTTTGCAAGCTAGACATTTGAAGCCGTATTCAATAATATGTAGTAAAAGAAGTTGAAATTTCAATTGCATAGCAAAGGAGAGGTGAAGAGGGGTTTGGGGATGGTGGGAGCAGAGGGACGAAATGGTATCCACTTGTTTTTCTTAGGAAACATACCACAGCGAAAACACCAAGCTCATTACCCAAACCCCTCTTCACCTCTCCTTTGCTATGCAATTGAAATTTCAACTTCTTTTACTACATATTATTGAATACGGCTTCAAATGTCTAGCTTGCAAAATGTGTGGAGATTGGACTGCCAGAACTCATCCTTCTAGTAGTATTCTCACAGGTAATTTTTCCATCGTCAGCTGCAGTTATTTCTCTTTGTTATTCGTTGGCAGCCATTCTAAACACAAAGTCAATGATTTGCAGTATATACCGCATTTGATGCGTGGGGAGAGGCATGTCTTCGATCGTTTTGCTGTTATATTCTCAGTGGTGATTGTTTGGATTTATGCTCACCTGCTCACTGTGGGTGGGGCTTACAAGAATACAGGGCCTAAAACTCAACTGAGTTGTAGAACTGATCGTGCTGGAATCATCGGCGCTGCTCCGTGGTAAGGCTCTTATTATCCGATTTTCTATGGTTCTGATGGAATTTTTTCACTTTGATTCCAGTCCATACATTGCTTAGAGGTTTTATACATGAACAAATTAGATTGTTTAAGTCAATATTCAGTACTGTCCCTTCCTGTGATTGGAATTGGAACACCGGGCATCAATTAAGTTCTTTCCTTTGCAGCTGAGTGACCACACAAACTGGAAATTCATTTTGGTGACTACTGGACCTTATTTGAAAACACTGTTTCGTGCAGGATAAGAGTTCCATATCCTTTTCAATGGGGAGCTCCCACTTTTGATGCGGGTGAAGCTTTTGCTATGATGGCTACTTCATTTGTCGCTCTTGTAGAGGTTGCTTACCTTGTGCTTGTGAAATATTTTTCATTGAGCTCATTTTTACTTCCTAAAATACTGTTGAGCAACACTTGTTTATTATATATACTGAATCTTGAAGGCAGAATGTTGTCTTAAATTGTATTGATCATGTATATATTAAACTTTACTCTTTTGTAGGCATACAGTGAATCTGTAGAATTTTCATATGCTTATTTCTGTTCTCCATAATATGCAATAAGCTAATTATCTTTTACTATTTGATTGAAACAGTCCACTGGTACTTTCATTGCTGTGTCACGGTATGCAAGTGCAACTCCACTGCCCCCTTCTATTCTTAGCCGTGGTGTGGGTTGGCAGGTAACGGCTTCTGATTCGCTCACATTAAGTTTACCCTCATCTTAATACTTGCATAAATCAATATGCAACGCCTGCATATTTTATATAAACATCTTTTTTTGGTTGACTTCATACCAGACAACAATATTTCATTTCATTACCATTGTTAATTATCAGGGAGTGGGCATTCTGTTCTCTGGGATATTTGGAACTGGAATTGGGTCATCGGTTTCTGTGTAAGATTCTTGTTCCAAGTCACCACATACTTAATATTGCTCTGGTTTTATGGATTCTAAGCTAGTTTTTTTTTCTACCATTTTTGTTATACTCTAGTGAAAATGCGGGTTTGTTAGCATTGACTCGTGTTGGTAACCGAAGGGTTGTCCAAATATCAGCTGGATTCATGATCTTCTTTTCCATTCTTGGTAAGTGATACATGTAACAGATTTACACTGCAGTCTCCCTCTCTCCCTCCTTGTTGAAAGAGTGTATTAACATACATGGCTGTCCAGGAAAATTTGGAGCCGTCTTTGCTTCAATCCCAGCACCAATTGTTGCAGCTTTATACTGCCTGTTCTTTGCTTATGTGGGTAGGTATTATAAACTCATGGAGTTGATTTGATTGTGGTACTTTAGATTTAAGGTTTGTTAGTCTGATATTTTGGAAAATCCACTTGAGCAGGTTCAGCAGGCCTCAGTTTTCTTCAGTTTTGCAATCTAAACAGCTTTAGAACGAAGTTCATATTAGGCTTCTCTATTTTCATGGGATTGTCAATACCTCAATACTTCAATGAGTATACAGTTGTTAACGGCTATGGTCCTGCCCACACCGGGGCAAGATGGGTAAATGGCCTCTGTCCTCTATCTACATTATCTACCAAAAGAATTGTATCCCTTAATTGTGGAACATTATTAAAGGTTTCTAATCTAGTTTTCTTTATGTTGTTTTGGCAGTTTAACGATATGATCAATGTACCCTTCTCATCAGAAGCTTTTGTTGCTGGCATATTGGCTTTATTCTTGGACATCACATTGCACCGGAAAGACAACCAAACCAGGAAAGATAGAGGCATGCATTGGTGGGACAGGTTCCGGTCATTCAAGACAGACACAAGAAGCGAGGAATTCTATTCTCTTCCCTTTAACCTGAATAAGTTTTTCCCTTCCGTTTGATCTTTGTGATAACTGATAAGTAGTAGTTTTGGAATTGTATGACCGAGTTATGCTCCTCCAACATCTTCATCTTCTTGTGGGCATCACATTCTGTAACGTGAATCGCATTAATTTGTTCCCTTATATCCGCTTCATCAACTTTTGTAAATTAATTAACGTAAACGCAGTGCTATGGATCCTTATTTTCACACCACATTAGCAATCCTCTCTTTGGTTCTACCTTTTTTCCTTCCCGAAACACATACACGATAGACAGAAGAAAACAACTACAGAAAAGAAGAAACAAAGAAACGGTTTTAAGGTGGTCTTAGGTCGCAGTCAAGAGCTGAAATCGCGGGTGGAGGCTGGATGCAGGATTGCTTGTAGATAGGAAGATGGAAACGGTCCATTTGAAAAGATTCTAGGCTGTGTAGAATTGGTACTGCGATATAGTTTGAGCATTTTGTGCTCGGTAATAGTCAGTATGATGTGCTTCTGAGGTATAATCTATGGACGTGCATGGGATTCCTTGGAGGAGCTTATCAGGAATATCTCTGATAATGTGGGATCTGCCATTCATGGGTATATAGAACTGAGGGATCAGAAAAATGGAGTAGATGACTCCGAGAAAGTTCGTCTTTCTATAATTGGTTTATCTGCCCCATGGGGTACTGCGTTGACTCGATGAGAGCTTTGCATGTTGATAGATCGATCTGTCGTTTTTCTCCCCCCTATAAGACCTACACACCAAAAGAGGGTAAAAACAGAAAATATCAACAATCTGGCTAGCGAGAGGTCTGGTCAGAGGGGAGAGGACGACGGTCCGAACAGAACATGAAGATAAATTAAAGAGGTCGGGTCGAGACATTTCCGTTTCTTCCACCTGGGATTTTACGTAAAGTTGCTCTGTTCCTTGTTGGTCCGGCTATGCTTCTGTTGAGTATTGTGTTCTAAGGAAAAATGCGTCGATCTTTTCCCCTTTCGTTTGTCTTTTTTAATGGAATCAATTCTTTTCCTTCTTCCTTGATAAGGACTGCTCTAACGGAGGCAATAGCAATAACGACAATATCAATAATACAAACATTTGATCATTTATGAAAAATTGGAGTCATAACTTTACTTTGAATGGCCAATCATTGGTTAGATGGATGAAATAGCCGATAAGTTATATCCATGCTGCTCCTTAATTGGTTTATTTGATATAGAGTAGCTTGTAATTTACTTAATCTCTCGACTCTGGCATGTGCTTCTTTCCTATCCCTTTTTTTCTTTTAAACAAATACCTCCTCTCTCCATTCAGAAAAAGATTCGTTTCTAAACTAAAGCAATGGTGGGGTGGTAAAATATTTTTTTTTAAAAAATTGAATTAATACACCCCAATGATTTGGACTCCTCTAGTTCATTGTTTTATTGCCTCTAAGCGCCAAAAACTATAAGGGGAAAAGAACATTAGTTGAACGCCTGATCTAATTGTCTCCATCCGAGGCAAGGAATTAGGCCCTTGTGGAGACAAGTGTCTACATAACCTTAGACAGCCCTAATCTTTTATAGGAGTAAATCCAAAACCAAATGGGTCACAAGGGCGACCACCACGAAGTGTTGTCTCCGTGCTTGTTCCTCGAAATTGTAGGTACTGATCGCTACCAAGACAATAAGTTATATCAACTTTCATTTGGCTCCATCCAATATGAATTATTTGCACAATCCTTATTTAGGTCTTAATCAAGATCCCCATCTTTTAGCTTTACGTTTTTAAAAAAAAAAAAATTATAGAAAAAGAGGTATGATTAATAATGTCATTGCTTTGAGCTTAAACCCCGACATATCTTCATGGCGTGGAGCTTCCTAAACAATAGTGAAGCTTGTCAAGACTCGAACCAACACTCTCGGACTCGCAAGGTGATGTTTTTGACCTACTTCCTATTTTTACAATCACAAAATAGTTATCTAGTTTTATCTCAAAAATTAAAATTAGATGTGGGTGAATCTTGTCGAGAGGATATTTATTATATATATATTGAAAAAAAGGATGGCACATCCCATCTTTATTGAAAAAGCCTCGCTTGTGGCGGACGATATTTATATTTATAGTAACTATGCACTGCCTATCTAAAATGACATGCACACTGCACGCCTACCAGCAACAACGTTATCTTGGTTGTTTGTTGCTGTGGTGTTGGTATATCTACCAAATTAAAAAGAGTCAGGTCCTTTCAGCCCAATCTATAGCCATGGTTCCTTTGACTAAGCAATCATCACAGCTTAAGCTTTATCTGTTTTAATTTGAACATTTTAATATGTTGGTACTTGATTAAAAGGGCATCTGAAATTTTCTCGAGCTGATCACCTGCAATTTTTTGACCCCCATTATGTATGAGAAAGTTGCCAATATAACATTATGGCGTGATTTCTAGATCATATATTAGTCCCATTTTTTAAAGGGATAAAGTATAGATCTCATTGAAGGAGATCCTTTTTTCTTATTAATAATTCATCAAAAAGCTTAGTGACATAAACACTGCCACATATTCCACATTGTTCCCATATGCATGGGAGCCATTGTAGGACAAATCTCCATCATCGCTGCGGAGATTGATTCTTTTTTTAAGCTAAAAAGTTATATCCCACTTGCCAAAATGCTATGGAGATGCTGCATTTTCTAGTTTAAGGACACATTAAGTGCTCCATTAGCTAGTAGAGAGAATATCTCACTGATTGATCACCGCAGTATAACAACTTCTTGAAGAATTCTAGGAACTTTTCTTCTTTTTGTGGTAGGCTTTGGTTTCTGAGTCTTTGTGCCCGAAAATTTAATAGGATAGGATGCCCAATCACATTAAGAGAACACCCTTTTGCAGTCATAACTTTATGCACGTGCTATCTTGCCAGTATCAGCAACCATCCATGCATGGAATTATGGATGCCTCACATCCTTAATAAACTTCCCAAATTTCCCCAAATACGGTGCTCATTTTCCCATGAGAATTGCTGTAAAAATTTGACCCTGCTCTTGGAAGCTAATGGAATGGAAGCTATATGAATGTTCCTTACTGACAACAGTATATGTTCCCTGTCTTTTCTTTCTTTTTCCTTTTGATTATGGAAGTCTTTGTCCCTCTATTGTCTCTAGGATCTTTAACACTCCTAACTTTATTTACCCATAAATTAGTGGCTACACAACAATTTATAGTTTGTATTCTGCATTAAGGGGGAGGAATGTGGGGAAAGCAACTTTAAACTCTCTGTCCTTTGCATCAAGAACAGAGACCCACCAACAGGAGCCTCCAGGGTTTGCAGGAAACGTTTTTAAGTATAAATTGAAATGTTTAAAAGCCAAGGTACAGTCATACTACGACCAAAATTTTGCTGCCCCACCAAAGCAGCAATTTCTGAACAGTATAAACTTATATATATGTGTTCTATTTATTCGTACAAACAACATCATAGGTTTGAATCCCATCAACTTCCATATTTAAAGCTGTCAAAACGATTGCTTAGACTTTCCACTGTTTAAAATTAATGGCTGCCACACCCACTGCCATAAGAGGTTAAGGGCGTTTGGGTATAATATTGAAGGGTTGTAGTCCCCCTATATAAGCCATGTTTCAAAAAGAAATGGTCCATCCACCATTTAATACGCAGAGCAAAGGTCTCCCAACATCTCACATGGCTTACATACACTGACATTAATCAGGGGTGTTACACACATGTGAAGCCCAGAAGAAGGTTTTCAAACTTTGGGATTCTAAAAGAAGGTTTTTATAAGTTAAACCAGATTTACAGGAGTCAAAGATCTGCAGAAGCTCACCTTCCTCCAAAAACCCCCATTATATCTTATTTCCGGAATTTCTGAAGCTTCCTGTTCCTTTATCTGGGGCTCAAAACCGACACTGTGGCGGGAGTTGGTGAGTACTGCAGAGGGGTACGCCTTCAAAATGCAGATTGGATCAACTTTAGCAGCTGCCTTAATTGATTAGATTTGGATCAGAGCTTAATGCCTTACAAATGTGTGCTAATGATTTACTCCACATCAGTTTCCATGAACTCTCACCCAAAGAAGCGTAGCTAGGTAGCAGCCTAAGGGCCTAGCATTCAAACAAAATTCAGCTCGTCAAGAAGAAGCAGCCGATAAAAGCATCCCAAAGGAAAAATCTTAAGTATTTTCTAAGTTGTCACGTTGATCAGTTTACTTAAAACTGCATTGGAGTTTGAAACTTTCAGAAAAAGTTGCGCAGTGTAATGCTTTAAATATTCCGCTCGTAGATAGTGGGGTGCTTTATTAGCCGTGGCACTAAAGTTTAGTGATTAAAAAGCTATTTCAAAACAGAGAATTTGAATGGCGTGGATCCACAAGAAAACATGAGAAGTAAATTAGAGCTCCACCACCAAATTAATGCTCCGAATTAAGGTAAAATTATTATTAATCTTTATGTTTTACACCAATTTTTAAAACTCTATAAGGTAGTCATTGAGATTGTGAAAGATTTTGGTCCATTTCAGTGGGTAATTTTTGTTCTTGGCAAAGAGAGTAAAAGAATTTTAGTATTGCGAAATGATTGAAGACCAAAGGGAGCACATAAGGCCAAGGGTAGCGATTTCGACAGAAGCCCGAGTGCCCAACAGCGTCTCTGGGTGTCCTTCTCCACCCAAAGGAATCCATATTCGCACGCACGCTTTGGTTCTGGTCAGGCAAAAATCTTATTTAAGCCGTTGTAAAGATTAAAGAGCCGACGTTATTCCCGAAGTCCAAAACCTTGACCCCGTCGACACCGCCGAGCACGTACGTCCAATTTCCCACCTTCTCACATTTTTCCACGTGGAACTCGCCGGTGCCTACTGGTCGTCATCGTGAAATATAAAAGTAATGAGTAATCTACACTGTTCGATCCACATCTTACTAGCTCAATATTTATTATTCCTACTGACCATATTTTTTTATAGATATCGTAGCCGTTTAGTGGCAATTATATATATACATATAATATGTATGTATATATCAGTATAGGTCATGCCAATTATATATATATATTGACATTTGTAGCAACAAGTTAGTTGGGAGGGCCTGCAGAGAAAGGACCCCGTTTTTACTATCTTTGTTGACGTGGGGGTTTGTAGGAGCTGTACAGAAAGAGACTACTGCTTGCTCTTCCTCCTTCCTTCATTTCTTCACCTTATCTTTCTTCATCATCCAGCTTTCAGAGAGGGAAAGAGAGAGAGAGAGAGATGGGAAATTGCCAGGCCATAGATGCAGCAGCCCTGGTGATACAGCACCCGAGTGGGAGGATAGAGAGGCTGTACTGGCCGGTAAGTGCAAGCGAGGTGATGAAACTGAACCCAGGTCACTACGTTTCGTTGATCATCCCGTTGCCTGTATCCGAGGAAGAGAACCAGGAGCCGAAGGCGGTGCGGTTCACCCGAGTTAAGCTTCTCAGGCCGAATGAAACTCTTGCTCTCGGTCATGCTTATCGGCTCGTCACTAGTCAAGGTATGTTTTGTATTTTAGTTAAACGAACTCATTTTGACTGGTTGGGATGATTTGGTGGAGTGCGAGACTCGATTTGGGAGAACTATGTAGTTGATTTGATTGAAGGCTTTGGATGTTTATTGGTGATTGCAGAGGTCGTGAAAGTACTGCGGGCTAAAAAGTATGCCAAAACAAAGCAGCAGCAGCAGCCAGAATCAGCCAAGTCACGGACAGTCCAGAAGAAGCCCAGTTCAGGTTGTGCGGCAGAAGGGAAGTCAGACAAGGACAGGACACAACAGGTATCTAATAGTGAGCCATTGCGCATCCAAGTTTTTCTGAGCTGTGCATTCTTTTAAAATATTAGATACTGGGACAATCTCTGAGATAGTGAACTGGCTATTGTCCACCCCTGTGCCGCTTGAATTATTTGGGTTCATGACAGGTGTCTTATGTTAAACAGAATACGGTCTTGTAATCCTTCTTACCAAAAGTACACACTCACACGAGTCAATCAATTAAAAGGATGAAGCACATCAAGCATATACGGTTTGGTATAACAAATTAAGTGGCTGAGTTTTCAATAAACTCCATTCTGATTGCATTTTGTGATACGGACTCAAGTTGAAGTAGCAAACGGAAGAGGAAGACGCGGGTCTAATGATATTGTCACCTGCATAATGTATTCATTTTCCCGTTTGTAAAAAGTTTGCGGTCTGATTCATGAGTCCTTACCCATAACCATGTCAAAATTTTCAGGTGATGAGACACGAAAGTCACCGAGTAAGGACACCATCAATGAACTCTGCTGCAATGAAGTCCAAATCTTGGCGCCCCTCATTACAGAGCATCTCTGAGTCCTGGAGTTGATTGGTGCTTTAGACGTACTCCAATTGTATCATGCCTTGTGTTCCATAAAGTAAGGGACTGCCACTTTCATTCCCTGATGTTCTGTGTAGACAGACGGACTCCCAAGATGAGAAAATAGATTCATTAAATGCATGAAGGTAACAAGATTGCATGTTCATCATCAACCTCAATCACAACCCCAGATTCAAACCATTTTCTGGTAACGGAACATCTGTATGGCTACAAAAGGAGCTGAATCTCACTGTAATGCAAGTAATATCTTGCCTCCACCTTTCCTATGAGTTTGTCAAAACTTATCAGGAGTTATAAATACAATATGAACTTTTTAACTTCCAGAAATACACAAGTCATGAAGCATAATCAATTTGGTAATTTCGAGTTCCAATCTTTCCAGTCCTGATCGACAAAGTTTTGTCCCCATAATAGTGATGCCCTTGCAGCCAAGGGTGCTCCAGGTAGTTGTTTCTCCTTCAGGGCAACCAGCATGTTTGTGAAAGGCTCCACCAATAATGTCCAGGGTCCTCCATACTCATTGTGCAAATATTCACTCAATATCTGGCATGCAATTACGTGCTAGTTAAGTCAGACAACTCATGAAAATCAAAGCATCGCATGTACAGGTAGTATGTCAAATAATCCCAGCATCGGGCCAAACATGCACAAAAAGTTGGAACAATAATCTGATGGAATCTGTCCGAAAATAGAGCTGATTTTCTAGTTAGGTCAGACATCACGGGTCAATTATTGAATTCTTTTCAAGTCAAGCAAAAGCGAGGGCCCCTAAAAGAAAAGAAAGGGAACAAATGCTTGATATTCCAGCAGAATCAGTACCGTGAAACTATGACAAGTGATATTAGGAGCAGTGTGATTCAAGTGAGCTGCGATTGATCTGAGAATGTATATTATGGTTCTAAAGCCCATGATGACCAGCATTCACCATCAGCCATAAGAAATTCGTGGTACACAGCCATAAAAGGTCGCGTATGGCAGAAAGACAATAACTTTTTCTTGTGGAGCCATAAAAATATCTTCTTCTTTTTTCCGAATAAAGCATCAAACCAATTTAGAACAAGTGTCATTGGAAGATCTTAATCCCCTTCAGCTGTCACTCATGAGATGCCTACTGGAAATGCTTTGCACTCATTTCAAGTCAAGCAAAAGCCAGGCCTCCCAGCAGAAAGGAAAGGGAATAAATGCTTGCTTATTTCAGCAGAATCAGGACCATGAGAACCATTCCAACTGAGAGTTGGAGCAGTGATTTAAGAGAGCTGTGATGACTAGAGAATGTATATTATGGCTAAGATCCCTGAAGATGATCAGCATTCTCCATCCGCCATAAGATTTTTTTTTGTAAGTAGCAATAATAAATAATGTGACACAGAGACAATAAATCGTGTGATAGAAAAGACAAATAAAGCTACAAAATCTGCTTTTTTTTCTCAACCATACCTCCAACAAATTTTAAATAGGATCAATTTTAAATCTCAATCCACTATTTCGTTTCCACGGATAAGACAACTATTGTCATGCTTTCTCCCAAGAAAGCATGACCAGGCTGCAACTATAGGTAATTGGAAATGACTCTATGACTCTACAATATTCTCTCATAAGCAGACGATCAAACTCCATGATTTTTCATGATTCATATTTGTAGGCTGTGCTTAACCGATTGCCTTAGCATCCATTTCTTTCAACCCAAAGATCATGTTACATGAACTACTATGAAAGCTCATATTTCAAGCAAACTAGTAAAGAACTAAAATCCATCATACACTGTAGAATATCTTTGACGAGAGCTGACTGCTTGTTATGTTCTCTACACTCTTTTATTCCAGAAAGCTCTCAATACAAAAATCGGAGAACTTGATATTCCCCTAATCTCTCACAGTTTGAATTTTGAATAAAATAGAAGGAATACTTACCTAAAATTATAATTTGGAACATCATCCAACAATATTCCAAGTCACCAAATATTGTCAATTTTAGAACCACATGTCAGTCAGCTATGAGATCTCAATCACTAGAGACGAGTAGAAACCCCAACCATGATTAAGCCACTTGCAATCAGGCACTTATGGCACCTTTTGCTGTACAAGTGAGGATATTCCATCAACTTTAACACATTCTCTCTCTCCTGTGAGGACGTTAGCCACTAGTGATGCTCAAGATGTTGTGATTTAAGCAAACTCCTGATATAGGTACTATTATACAAATACCAGAGTACATCTAATTAGACTCTGAACTAATAGAGGTGTTTATGAACATTTCAAGCTCAACTTGTATAAACTCCACTCGGATTCAATTCACTTAATAAATAAACTGACATTGAACAAAAATTGAGCCTCATTTACTAACTTAGCTGACCTTGTAGAAATTCACATCGGGTTGTTTAGGCTTTTACCTTGCTCATATATCAAACTTGACTCCGCTTATTTTGAGTTTCTTACGATAACTATGTTTATGTCCTTAAATATTGACTAGTTTTTTAATCTATATGTATGGACACTGTGTAAATATTAGAGGTTTAGACTTACAGGCACCACAATGAATCTGTAAATAATGAAAAATTCAAAACAAGCTTTTTTTATTGCATTACATGTGCCATATTATAAACTTATATTACCCTAAATTCCCACTGCTATGCCTATTAATCACTAAGGAAGAATAAAATAAAAGCTGCATTTTTAAAAAAATAATGGAATGATCATCTTAACGGGGAATTATGGTACCTTAAGGTTATGGAGTTACCACAGAGTTGAGGTCAGTGACTTGTTACAGACTTTGCTTTTCCGTTTTGGTGGTGGATGGATTGGAATTAAGTTTTTAAACTGGAATTTGACTCAAGCTCAAGTTCCTCATGTTTGGTCTATTTGCATTGAGCTCGAGCCGACATACATATTTGTTGAGCCAAACTTGAACAGTTATTATGTGGCTCTATTGGATCTCTACATGCAATTATCTTGGTTATAACTGACGTTATATGGGTTTTCTGAAGTTTTGAAAATGGCTATAAATGCAAAATTGTTTGCATGTGTAGTGGGACTATGACGGCACCATTGTCTCTAGGGACATTTATACCAGTGTATTTCCTAATGGTGATGTACGATCTGTTCTATAGTCTCTTGATATGCAGAAGCCTCAATTTTAATCATCATATGCAGAAGAAGTTCCGATCTCATGACAACTGGTTCCACTCCCTTTCGTTTTACAGACAACTTTGAGTTTACCTATACGTAGGAATATATCTCGAAGTTATAGAGCTTCCCATAAGCCCCGACTGATTTATTTCTTGAGAACTCTTTCTAGAGTCACATATAAGTCATGTAATTTGGAGGACTACTGGACAAGATTTCTAAGAGAAATTTAAAGATGCTAAACGATCAAAGTGAAATATTTTATCTACAAAGTCCCCCATTCAGACGTTTTCTCGAGTAGGCAGTGTACTATATATATACTAGATTCATGAGTAGAAAAATCAGAGGGAAGTGACCTCCGAAAACCGAGAACCTACTTGCTGTGCTTTAAGGGTCCTCGACGGGGTCCAAAACTATGATCCTAGAAGGAATGTGCGACGCATACCGAGACTCAGCACTAACCAGCTTCAAGATTTGCTCTCGCGTATAACCAATAACTTCAGAGAGACCACAGTTATTTGATCCGACCTGACTTGATAAAATCCGGTTCACACTTAGATTGACACCTTGGTAGATCTGTTAACCATCGATTTGCCCAATTAATATAATCTTATTTGCTTACATCAAT
>CM025855.1:33371013-33412437 GCA_003952965.2 Morella rubra
TATTCATGTAATTTTTCTTAATAATCCCAATATTCGGGAAGGGAATGAAGGCTAGTTGGATAGCAGGATGGTTTCTCACCTTGTACCAATCGTTCAGAGGGTCTTATCAGCAGGATGATCCTCCCGCCCACGATTCAACAGAGGAGGCTTCTCGGAATGAGAAAAAACGCTAAAGCTTCTACCTTTAGACTTTTGTGGTGCAGGAGTCATGCACACGATAGTAGTTTTTTCCAGCTTCTCAAAATTCATGAACAACAATCACAAAAAGCAAAATGGACACCGAACCAATCACGACCAACGTGACGAATGAGGGGTTTTGTGATATTCCATACAAGTTTAGGAGTGATGCATAGAAGATCAACCTGATGGTAATTTCTTTTGCACATCAATAGAGAAAAGTGAAGGAGTTTTTGGTTGCTATGGTGTAGTTATCTTTCTATCTCGTTGCTTGCACTTGCGAAATTCTCTTTTACAATCTTCCATGATTTGATACTTTGCGGTATCATACACCTAAAGGACATGTAATTAGTTTGGTAGCTATGGTAGTATGATGCAAAGGCATTGCAAAGAGCTATGTCAAGAAGACGGTACAAGAATATGGTAGGAAGTAACTGAGGGTTACAATGGGAGGTTGCTCGCGTAGTTGCGCGGATGATCGCGCCGTGCACGACGCAAGGAGCTTTAGGAAGAGTACTCGCACCACTAACAGAATTAAAGAGAGAGAGTCTGTGTAAGTATCTGCTTGTCAGCAGTATACTATTTGGTAGAGACGAGGCGGGGTCGGATAAGGTGGAGTGGTGTCGTGGGATCGGGTAGAGTTTGAAGAGAGTAATACAGGTAAAGGTGGCAAGACAGGTGTGTGGTTGAAGTCGACCGGCTTAAATCGTACAGCTGATCTAGTTCGGTGAAGGCTGATGGGAAATGCCGAGTGAGGGGGGTGGATTCTCTCCGAGTAAGCAAAAATGGCACCAACCAATCACCCCTTATTTCTTCCTCCTACCCAGAGGGGTAGGAGAATTCTTTCGTTTCGCTGTTTAGGCGTTTTCTTACAAAGGGAATCCTTAAAGCCAATAAGCTTGGTTCTGGGGAGTCACTGACCAATAACTGTTAAAACCTCATTAATCATACATGATATGATGCTTTATACAATGTAGAAACTGTTCCAAGTGCGTGTTGAATGACATTTTTTATCTTACTTTCACGGTCTACCTGAAATCACGAGTATTGGGATTTATTTACGTAAACCATTCAAGAAGTTAACGTAAAGAACTGTTCTGCGTCAACTACAAAATCAGTCTGTTCTGGCTTATGTACCTAATTAGTGGGTTTCCTTATGACTCGTGCTGCTGGAGTGCTGGTAACTTTTGAATTCCAGTTATTTCAATACATTTGGGATTAGTACAGCAGGGTATGGAGGTAACAAACCTTGTAGGACCATTTCCATCTTGACATGTCCCATGTTCCAGCATTGACACCTTCCAATGTGACTGGGCCAAGAATCCCAGCAATCCATGTCTCAAAATGCAGGCCGATATTCTGAAATTCTATAAAAAAAAAAAAAAACAGATAAGATGAATAGAGTGTGAGGTTCCCCTGCTACCAAGAATGCTCTGCATAAGAGTAGAATGATCAGGAAAGCGAACAGTGACCTGGAGGCCAACAGTAGCGCCTAAGAGAGCAATCTTATTGACACCGGCTTTCAGGTTCACTTTGGCACTAAATGTTAGTTTTGGATTTCCTGCTCCCCCATAAGCAGTTCCTAATACAGAATAGAAGATAAGTTAAAAAAGCATTGTGATTGTTCAAGGTAAACTCAGACGCACTAGGCTTTATTTGCCATATAACTTCTCTTGTAAAGGTAGAGTGTGTACCAACTGATTGACCGTTGACAAAAACTTGCAAAGCATGGCCTGCTGATGCAACAGTGAGGACAGGAAGGTTTCCAGTCTTTAGAAATCCTTCATCTCCTCCTATGGTGACGCTGTTGAGGCAAAAGTAAATCCAAAAGTGATTAGCAGTAAGAACAATGATAGCTTGACAACTCTTCTAAATTTGTCTGACACAAATTCCAAAGCTAATCACTATTGGGTCAAAATGACTCTTCCAAAGCTAATCACTATTGGGTCAAAATGACTCACTCTGTCATGTACCACAAATAGTCCGTTGTGTCCCAGGTGACACTCAGTTGCTCCCTTAACCCATCTGCTGTGAATGAACCTGTATCAGCAGCAGTGGCAACTTCCTCAGTGTATGACTGCCACCAGAATGCTCCACCTCCCACAGGCACCATCTTCATATGCAAGCCAGGCACACGGACCTGAACAAAAAAGTTTAATCTGATGTCAAGGTCTACATAAGAAGACCACTTTTGCAATGTGGAAACTCCAGAATCACTACTTGCACCACCTCCTTTAGGTCTCAAACTTAACATACTCGGATCGAAGCCAAAATGGTAGATTATCCCTAATTGTGATCTTCATGGAAAGCTTGCCTTGTAGAATCTATAATTCCTCTTGGAAAGATGACAAATAAGTAGCCATAAGCCCAATCATTTGTTTCTTACCTTTGCAGTGTTAAAAGTTTCAGTTTTGCAGTCTGGGAGAATGCTGATGGACCAAGCAGGCAGATCATATCGACCATTTCCGAAGCTCACTGTTACAGGATATACTTGGTCGTAGTTTGCTAGAAATGCAGCACAATTCCCAGATTTTGGCTTGAAAACATGAGCCTTGTAACAAACAGATTTGTGAACCGAAATTAGTACCAAATGAAGAACTCGATTCTAGTGTTTCGTATTTAGAAGTTGAGTAATCTGAACAGGAGGAAACCTCTTGATTCTTCCCAAGCCATATCACAGAGGGATTTGAGGAGACTAGAGCTTGTTCAGAAAGCTTGATGGCTCTGTGCAAGTCTCTCAAATGGGTATATTTTGGCTCTCTAGGTAGTCCTGGCATAAAGTGTACATAAGCAATTTTAGATGAAATCTTGGCAGAAAGAGACCAAAAACTCTGCTGGAATTATTGCTACTCCTGAAGAACTTACCGTACTCATCGATTGGAGCGTCGTAATCGTAACTTGTAGTTATAAATGGACCCCCAGAAGTCCTGCCGAAGTTCGTTCCTCCATGATACTTTAAATGAAAAATGGACCAAAATTTTTTTTTTAAAAAAAAATCTCTGAGCATGAATTATTTTAATGGAAAGCTATTGCATGAATTTTACTCCTAAATATTAGGAAGGATATATGGACTTACCATATAATAGTTAAAAAATGTTCCGTTGTTTTGTACGAACCTCGTCACTGCAAAGGCCAAGTCTTCTACCAACCTATATGGACTTGGACCACCAAAATTCTGTAACCTGGGTGCAAATTAGATTTACATAGGGAATCAATCAGATTACAACACTAAACCCATGGGGATTTGACAACTGTGACTATATTTAATTACAAATTGAAGAAAATAATTAGCCTAATTCGTTAATTGGAGATATTTGCGTGACTTACCAACCAGTCCAAACTTCTGTCCACATTTTGGGTTTGTAGTTCTTATTTGGAACGAAGTCCTCACAGTAGAAACCATTGCAGGTGTTTATCTGTGATACACATATCAAGAACACACTGATTAAGACAGGGTTAAATATTTCTAGGGATAAATTTTGCACCCGGTAATTATGGATCCTAATATTTTGTACCTAGACTACCACTTTTGTTACGTTTCATTTGTCATGTATTTATTTTAGAGACTTTGCAACCTTTGTCAATTTTCCAAAGTTATTTTTGGCATCTAAAAATGACAATTTTGCCCTTATTTTTTAGCAACCAAAATGATGATTTTACCTTGTAATGGTGGGGTGAAATCGTCATTTTAGATGCTATAAAATAACTTTCTGTCCAAAATAACGAAAATTCTAATGAAGGGTGCAAAAGCTCTAATTAATACATTGTGTGAATGAAAAGTAAAAAAAGTAATAGTCTCGGCTGCAGAGTGTGAGGTTCTCGATAATTAAAGAGTGTAAGTATATTTATCTCATATTTTTATGGCATGCATGTGCATAATAAAGAAATATAAATATGTGTAGCTTAATTTTCATAATAAAGAAAAATAAATATGTGTAGAGGAAACGTATACAATTGGATCCGGTGCGTCGCCTTGCTTGCACATGACCCATGGCACTCCAGTGCCAAGACCCACAGCCATGCCGGCTGCCCATTTCGTGTAAGCAACTCCTGGCCGACCAATTTGGTATTCCACTAGCTCGTATTCATTCTCTATCTGCCATAACAATGTGTTGTACGCGAAGATTACTAATACCACACGAAAAGAAATCATGACATGCATATATGCTAACGAAACAATCAACAAGTTCCTCAAGAATTGTAGGCTCAAAGGGGCCGACCTAATTATATTGTGATATATATGCATACATTTCTACACAGAAATGTGTTTAATGTTTTGGTTTATGTATGAAGAGTGCACGAATGTTCATAAAACATCAGTCTTAAACATGGGGTGGCACTTTCGTTCCCAAGTAAGTGATCTCCTTCGTGAACTAAGGTCAGCTGTTAAATGATGAATTAAAATTTTCTACAATTCTCTATCTGAATTGCTCAGTACAATTTGAAGAGAAACAGATAGAACAATCGTAAAATAGTATAAGGCTCACATGTTGTACCAATAGATATATGCTGGTCCTTCAATGATGATCAGGCTTGTGCAGACGAAATATTGCAAGACGTGTATGTATAATTAACTATACTAATTAAGATGGCAGCAGCCATATTAATAAAGAGGTGCAACTACCAATAATTAAGAATTTGGAGAAATTAAAACTAGTATTATCCTGATGGCAGGCCGAATATAGTTAATATCATTTTCTGTCTCCTATTGGTATCTCTTACGTACCTGGCTTAGAATTATGGGGCCTCCTTGAGGTTCAAACAAGTTTTCTGCCTTCATCATACCGACAATCTTCTGGGTAAACCTCTGCATTTCTGTCTTTAATGCGACATGTCGTATTCAAGATTAGTTGGTTAAAATCAGAAGATCACGAGCATCAACTGAAGATAAAGATATAAATTTTTCAGATGCAGTAGAGCATTTTTACAAGCACCAAACCTTGAATGCCTCATTGTCCGTTCTAAAGACAATTCCAGGAATATACTTCAGCCAAACAGGAAAGCCCCTAAACAAGTTGATCAACAACACAGGTACACAAGAATTTATAACCTCAGGTCCAGCTTGTCAGAAAATTTATTTGCCGTATGATTTTTCAGCTCTATTTACACAGAACAGTTATAAATGCTTACCCAAAATTCCATTCAGCACATGAATAAGGACCGATTCGAAGGTGGACATAAAGACCAGCTTGTTGGACTTGTTTTATGAAGCGAACTAGATCAAACCTCCCCTCGAAGTTATACTGAAACACATGGCCGGAGATCTCAGAAAGGAGTCGAGTTTTTTTATTTAGAACAAAAATCAGAAGCACTACTATTAAATGAGGACAATATATATATATATATATGCAGTTGTGGGTTTACTTGTCCTCGAGAAGGCTCATGCCCGTTCCAGAAGACATAGGTCTGGATGACATCCAAGCCTCCAGCTTTAGCCTTCTGAATAAGGCCAGGCCACATCTGCAGCCACCAGAGAAACCATAAAGCAATGATCAAAGAGAACACAAATTAAGAGTACAATATATAGAATGGAAGATATACAAGAAGAAGAAGAAGAAGAAGCAGCTAAGGAGTATAAGTTTGCATCAATCATGGCACCTCAGGTGTGCTTCGCGGGTAGTGAATGGACCCTGATATAAGAATTCTCCTTTTTCCATTGATGACTATAGCTTTGTTGTCGTAGGAGACGGTGGCTGCTACAGCTAAAACGTCCCACGAGAATAGGATTACCATGCAAAGCAGATAACTTCTTAATGTTCCTGACGCTATAACTTTTGACTCCATGCTTCCGTATCAGCCTAGAGAAAAGAACAGAACAATATATAAAAGAACAAAAAGCCTCAACTCTTTCTCCAATTACTTATTCCGGTCCCTTAAAGTGTATTTTTACAGTATATGAGCGAGAGAGATCAGAGAGAGAGAGCGAGAGGGAGGGATGTGGATTAAGGTATAAGGTTGGATGGTGGGGATTTATAAGAGCAAGGATGACAGTGACCATGCATGGTTTTTTATCACGCAACTCCATTTGACGTGGAATATTGTGCAATTTGTTCCTTATCCTTATTGCCTATTCTTGTGCTTTTTCCTGCAGGTTTTGGTTCATTATTTCATATTTCCTCCCTTAAGTTTGGACAAAATCCTAACTTGCCCATTCAAGCAGGAGATCAGCCTTCATTCAATCTCCCGTACTAATCTCTCACGAACTCAGAGCGCAATACCCGGCGTTTTTCTCGCGAAAAGGACCGGAAAGAGAAAACTTTGAACCCAAATTCCAATCTCAACATTAATACCAAACAAATTATTTATGGAAGTACTTTTTTTTTCCCTTTTTTTCACGAATATACATTTTACATATTCATGAAGTTGTACTTCATATCCTTTATGCAAGAAAGTTCTGTACGTACCGTTAAAATACACATGACAAAATTAGGGTATACATTAAAGATAAGGATCTATACATACCAAAAAAGCCACGTAATAATTTTTCTCGGATATGCTCATCAAGACTATAGGATAGAGACAGAGGACATGTTGAGATGGGAATATACATCTAATATCTTAATGTCTGCGGTCGTTGGAAATGATATATCAAGCGAAGAAAGCAACAGACAATTGGCTGTTAGGTCAAATAAAAAAAGAAAATTATTTAGACCACATGATCTTTAATTGATCAAATAATTAAAACACAAGAAAATTATTTAGAATATATGATCCAGAACACCGCTATTAGTTGGTAAGGGTCCATCAAGACGACTCAAATGACGAGAACAAGATTAATTAGTTGAACCGATTTAGTATAATATATATATATATATATCCATTATTCTTGCGAGCATTCATTTTACCCATTAAATAAAGAAAAACATTACATTCTGAACTCTCTAATTAACTATCATAGGTCCATATGTTATATTTAAGATTCGGCCATGCCTGGAGTACAAAAGGTAAACCAGAAGATAACAAAGAGGTCTCACCCGCCGACGGCAACTATCATAAAAGAAACTGGGAAAACCATGAGACTGGACCGTTGAAAATGCCGTGCCCCCAGCTGGTAACTAAGAAACGAGATGAATATATACATAGTTTAATTTATCAGCCCGTGACTAGCTAGCTAGCTAGCTAGATTGGTCCTCTGCCCGAATAACGTGTATGAAACATTATTTGACTTGAGCATTTATTAAGTACACACATGGAATGGCCCTTTTTCTAGAAGAGAATAATGTACCAAAGATTTGTTTGGTACCCACAATCCTTAGGAAGTCAATATTTCTTTTTTTCTTTTGGCTTTTTATCTTAGTTTGTCGGCTGTAGTGTGATGAATAAATAATTACGAGAGTTTTAAATATATAGTTAAATGGAATCGTACATATTATGATTAATTTGTCCTACTATATCTGAACTATTAAATGACCTCTAATACGTACTTAATTTGCTCGTGAGTAAATTGGTTTAGGAAATCTGTTCTATTTATTTATTTTTGTCTTGTTTTGGTCTGAGATTATTTTTTCTAGGCCAAAGTTTCACTGTTGGCCCTTTAACATCTTCGGCTTTGTGACTACAACGGAATAGGGAACCTTTTAAATAGAACGTGATTCTCTCTTAAAGACTAGTTTTCAAATGAGTTTGATAAGACGGATAGAGGATTTATTTCAACAAATCAAATAATTTACGATCATCTACTTTATTATGAGAATTATTATAATTTTTACAGAAAAATTATTACGTGAAGGCTAATTATTCATTAACGAGCCTTTGGAATCAGTTCTCCGTTTAAATAGTGCAATTTTTTTTTTGGCGCGAACTATACCGTACGGTTGTGTTTTCTCGTCTCTGTAACCGTGGCCACAGTACCAGAAGTGACCGGTCTCTTCGCGAGGCTCGCTTCGCACCTGAAAACCCTAAATCAAGAGCAAGAAGAAGAAGAAGAAGAAGTTCTCGACCGCTCGATGTCGATGTTGAGCCACTCTCTGAACCTCGACGGAGATTCTAGTTTTAGGGTTTTGGACACCGCACTATCCCTAATGTGCATCAAGGCTCCTCAGGTTTAGCTCTTTCTGAGCGCCAATTTTAGAGGCTTTGAGAGAGTGTTGTATTCTAGCTTCTTGTTTGTGTAATTGTGTGTCTTCTTCTCGTTTAGGTTTTCAATTCGATGCTACAGTATTTGGTCCAGACGATTGTTACAGGTTTGTTGTCGTCGATTTCTTGTAAAGTGTTTAGCGTTCAGAAAGACGAGGTTTTGCGGGTCGGGAGTTCTTTTTCGCGCCATGATTGCATTGAACTCATCGAAGCCTGCGCCTATGTCACCCGGAATTTGGAGGGACACGGTGAGTTTTGTTAAATTGGAGAAAGTATATCTTCCCCAATTCTTCATTTGTAGTATAGGTCTTAGACTTGGGAATATATGTCTTAAAGCAGTGGTTTCAGCATCTTGTTACCGATACTTGTTACCATCAGCTCCTGTTCTTGATCATAAATCAATTGGCGCGAGAAGCATAGCAGTCTCACAGATTCTATGCCATTTTCCCAGTAAGTTCTCCCTTAAGAACCATGAAGTTCCATTCAGGTTTGCTGTGACTAGAGTTATTCCTACTGGGAAGGAAAGGGAGGGAGGGGGTTAAGGGTGCATTAGATCAGGCAAAAATTCCTTTCACTTTGATATCAATGTTAAACATCTTGATTCCATGGGTGTCAGGGTCTCCAGACAGGATGTCAACGCAATAGATATACCCAAACTGGGGTAAAATAACAAATGGGAAATCTGAGCGTGCTTTGCACAAGTGATCTTAGTTTTCCAACTTATTTCAATCTTCTTTTTCCTTTGGGGTGTGTTGAGTTTTGCGATTAGTTTTTCAACATGGATAAATCGCTCTATTTAATATGAAAGTCTTAGAAATTCTGGTGACATCATTTGCATAAAATTTTGTCTGTCTTCTACCTCTCTTAAAATCACAACATTACTACAAGTTCATCACACTTTTTGATTTAGTTTTCGTTTATATGTCAACCTTTTGCAGGTTGATGTTCTGGTATCTTGACCCGTTACCTCTAAAGCGTGATCTTTTGAAGATTTTTCAAGACATTGTTGAGAGGCCTTTCATTTCTTTGAATGAGGAACTTCATGAGAGGATGGATTGGCGCTATATAATCATATGCTTGGTACTTTCCCCCATTATGTTTATCGAGACCACAGCCTTGTAACATAGCTGGCTTCTAGTGACGTGAGTAGGTATTTCTTGATCACCTGAATGCTTCAGCTCTTCGCCTTGTTGATTGTTTTCTCCATACTCCTGGAAGGAATCAAAATATTGGTTGACGTTGTTTCTGCATGCATCATACTTCTTATGTGCTTGTTGCCTTCTAATAACTTCTATGGTTGTCCCATTGTGATTTTGGATAGTGTTTGTAAATAACTTTGCGTGTATTAACCTTTCACTTGAACTTTTAGAGGTCGCAGTACATGCCTTGGTTTGGGAACAATTGTTGCATACTGTAAACGAATTTTTGAGATTTCGTTATTTAATTTTTATGGCTAAAGATAAGAATGAAATCTTATTCCTTCTTACGAAAATGTGCCATAAATAGTGAATGCTCAAACTAACTATCTCATCTAATCCCGTTTTCTAACTTACACGTACAACAGGGGTCTGGCCTCCGTACAAGAGTTTCTAACGCAGTTGGTCTCAGTAATACTCGATATTATCTCCAGACCAACCTGGTGGGGCATATCAGTGGAATTGGGCTCGAAGCTGCCTTTTTCTAATGCATATCTTCCCTACAATCACCATTTACTAAGGACCTTAGCCGGACCATTATCCTCTGAAAGTCTTCTGCATTTAACGTCCTCTGTAAGCGAACCAGTTTCTTGGGCTAGAAGACATTTTGTTTTTCCAATGGAGATTGAAACAATTGATCACAAATCTTCTAGGTAAATTATTATCCAATTGGTTCACAAGAAAGCAATATAGAGTTTTACACCATCTTAATCCAACTTCCACAACTCATCTTTGAAATGTTGCATAGCAGGGCTTTGGCAATCGACTTCCTGGATTGGTTCGATTTTGCTTCTGTCTTACTCTTCTATGAGGAAAGTCTTTCAGACAATGTTCCTTCAAAATTCCGATTGTGGACAGCTGAAATTGGAGAAACTCATCAAATGGAAGCACCTTCTTATGATGCGTCTGCAGCAAGGTACATCGGATGGATTCTGAGCCCCATTAGTAAATCTAATCAGGACTCGCTTGTGGATTCTTTAACTAAAATATCAGAGTCCTGTAGGCTCAAACAATGTAATTCAGTTTCACATGACAAAGAAGCAGCTGGTTGCAATAAGAGACAAAAAAAACCCAAATTTTTTGACAAGGATTATACTCTCGCAAAAGATAATGATTGTCAAACCATTGGACTCTGGCTCAAAGAATTTGAAGACAGAACCATGTGGTACTGGAATAGAACCGTCAATACTCCTGCTTCTTGTGAGGCAAAACCATCCTATAGTCTTAGCTTCCAGCCAAATCCGTCTTTTAGAAGAATCCCATTAGGCATCTTGATAGGATGTTCGAATTATATTGATGAAGATGGATGCCAGATGCTGCTACATTATGCAGCAACTGGTAGAGTACTTCCTTTAATAAATACCAAGAGCACTAAATTGAAGCATGTAAAATGGAGCCCTGTAGGATGGGATGGTTCAGTTAGATGGACGGATAAATGTACTAAAAGGGAGGCTGCAGCAGGTGCCCGTCTTGTCTTCAGATTAACAGATACAGTTGAGAGCATGTCTGATCTATTATTCGAAAGTGAAGAGAGCAGACTGCAGTTCATTTTCCGGGTGAAGTTAAGGGCTTGCAAGTACTTGATTAATTGTATCAAGAGGATAATCCATCTCACGATTGAGGAAGATGGAGCCCTGGTGCTGGTGGATCTGAGCAATAGGTTGGTAAAGTGGAAGCATCAAGGGCAAGAAGTATCACAGGTTGACAAAGATCTAGATGCTATTATTAATGGCTTGGGTCATAAACTGTTCCTTCTGAGAAGGTTCTGTAAAGCAATAATCCC
Source organism: Morella rubra (assembly GCA_003952965.2). Taxonomy (NCBI): domain Eukaryota; kingdom Viridiplantae; phylum Streptophyta; class Magnoliopsida; order Fagales; family Myricaceae; genus Morella; species Morella rubra. Next base: position 33,382,246 of record CM025855.1, read on the forward strand.
CTAATCTATGTAGAGCTTGTTCTGTGGGGTCATTATTATCTCCTATAAGAGTGAACAGGTTCAAAAAAAAAAAAAAAAAAAAACAGAAATTGACAAAATAATATGCTCTTCAAAGGCTAGTATTATTATTTCCAATTTATTCGTACAAGGAAACTGCATTCCCAGAGAAATGTTACTGAACAATCAAAAAGCAAGTTGAGATTTTCCTGTCTTAATTTGTTGAGACCGTGTCGTAGTAAACCCTATGTGTAAAATATAAAGCTACATTTGCCAAATGACATCTTGCCTATACAGATTTCAGCATCTTTGATGCCTGTTTAGGATCATCTCGACTATCTACATTCGACTTTGACCAGGTGGTGTGCCACATGACTACACACTCGTGCCCTGACGCAAAGTCGACTCAATTGCTTTGACCAATCTAGGATTTTTAAGTGCTTTATTCTGGAGATGAACTACTTGCTCGTTATATTCAGCTGCAGATGGCCTCAAGTGACAACTTCTTCATGCTAGCCGGACACGGATCCCCTCCAAAAACTTCGGGAGCAACAGTTACCGAACAAGATTGCTTTCCAATGCAATTCTGCAAGAGACAACCCAGTTGAGTGGAACGTAAAGTAAAATAAGACCCGTTTACAGCAAATAAATGGTGTCAGGGCGCTGCAAGGATCTAGATTCAGGTCAGGCAACAATTTAGAAAAATAACAAAACTCTAGCCTTCCAAAGGGCTTCTCCTAAATAGTCGGTTAGGAAAAGGAAATAAAAATAACAAATAGTGTTGCTCAGGCCTCAGATACCCTTTGAGGCGCATCATAGGACTTGTGTGCATGACAGCTTCCTTCATTAAAGCTACCACATGCTCCTTGAGGTAGTCCATAGCTAGCAAACTTTATCTGAGAGATTTTCTGTCCAGGTGGGCACCATAAATGGGCTTTCGGTCTATTGACTTTGCCAGAGGTTAGCCTGGCCCAGTTACTTAGTGTTGGCTGCCCTTCATAGATATCAGCACAGACACTTCCTGTCGTTCTTTTCACCAAGGAAACCCCAGTTGGGTCCCCGCCCCATTCTTCAAACACAATCAGTAGATTCCCACTTGGATTCAACCATGAGCGTGGAACATGGTACCTGAAAATGACAGCTTTTATCATTAACATTTTAAGGTGCACAAACAAAATGAAACAAATTTAGTGGAAAACTTCTCACCATCTTTGAGAGGCCTCTCCACAGTTAGTTCGGCATTTCTTGTCACTGTAAGTTCCCGCATAACTACAATCACCACAGCCACCACGTGCTATATATCCAGGCCAGTGGCGTCCAATGCTCTGACCATTTATCCACACTTGACCCTTTCCCATGCTATTCATATCCAAAGCTAATGGGTCATTGCCTTGTGGTGCACTGAAAGTAGTCTGGATATCACAACAACTTAATATTAACAAACTAGGTTTTTCTCAAATCAATATATTGGACTTCCATAAGAATAATCGGAATGTGCTATTGAATATTGAAACTGTCTTCACCTTGTACCATGTTAGGGGTTGCTTTGTAGCCAGCAGTGATCCTTCCACCCATTCAACAGAGGAACTCCCACTGACAGTATGAAGGCTTAAAGCTTCACCTTTTAGACCAATCTGCTCAGAACGATACCAAACAAGTCGTTTAACCTCTTCTGAGTTGTGAAGATCAATCATAGTGACAATAGTCTTTTTGGGAAGAATGATCCATGTAAATTCCCACTAGACCTACCTACATATCCTAGTTTTTCATTAATTTATAATAGTTACAGCTACTTATATATCGTGCAGTTTAAAATTTCCATATTGATTTAGAAGATCCTTAATTGATAATCTAGCTCTCTCAGCATTCTAGCTTCTTGTAATATTTATTTGCAAATTATATCAAACATGCCCTTCAAGATTTGATTAAAACCCTTTAACTTTAAAAGAAAAACTTACCTATTTTCTGTGAAGCTATATGCAAAAGACTTTTTCAGTAGGGGAAGAGAGTGAAAGAGAAATCCCATAGACAACAAACCTTGTAAGACCATTTCTGCTTTGACAAATCCCTTGTCCCCTCATTGAGACCCTTCAACGTGACTGGGCCTAAAACCCCAGCATTCCATGTCTCGAAATGCACACCAACATTCTGATACATATTAATGTAAATGGAGACATCATAAGCATATCTTTCTGCAGTTAATAGAGTAGTAAAGAACAGGATCCATGTCAGAGAACTTACTGGAAGACCCACGGAAACACTTAATAAAGAAACCTTGTTAATGCCAACCCTCAGCTTCACAGAGTCACTAAAAGTTAATTTAGGATTATCCAGTCCCCCATAAACAGTTCCTGCATTGTGATAAGAAACAGATGAATAAACATAACCAAAGTTCGTCCAGCAGCAGGACTTAGCCTAATTTTGCAAGAATTGAACTTACCTGATAGTTGACCATTGATGAAAACATGCAACGCATGGCCTGCTGAAAATATGGTGAGAACAGGAGATTGTCCATTCTTTAGAAATCCTTCATCAGGGTCTATCTTGACACTGGGCGAGACAATAGCAAAATACAATTAGGGACAAAATAGCACTCCCAATATGATTGCAAGGACTTCTTTCGCTCCAGGTTTCATCTTAAAGAAAGCCATGCAGTAATTGGTTATAAAGTACTTACTCTGCCATGTACCACAAATAGTCTGTAGCATCTCTTGTGACATTTACTTGTTCCCAGAGCCCATTCATTGTAGTTGAATCATCATCATCAGCAGAGGCAGTTTCTTCATTGTATGACTGCCATGAAAATGCACTATTTACAGGCGTCATCTTCATCTGTGAGCTTTGGGCACCGAGCTGTATAGAAGGTCAATGTACAATAAGCTAAGTAAAATTCATTCTTGAAAATTTTCAATCCCGTATGAGGTGGATTTAAATTCAAAATAAGAGTTACAATAAAAATTCGGGTTGAAATTTTATTAAGCTTCTAGTTCTTTCTAAGCTGCTCACTTAAAAACAAAAATGATCAATTTCTCATCTATCTTTGGGGAACCACATGCTCCTACAGCAGCACACTTAAGTTAGACAGGGATGAGGGTCGTTGAGGTAGCCAGGAGTTTTCTCATACCCTTGCAGTGTTGAAAACTTCGGTTTTGCAGTCAGGAAGAATACTGATGGACCAAGGTGGCAGGTCATATTGTGCATTTCCAAAGAACACCTTTGCAGAGGATTTTGCGTCATAATTTGCGAGAAATGCCGTACAAGCGCCAGACTTTGATTTGTATACATGAGCCTGGATTGTAAGACTGAAGTTAAGAAAACTTTGAAAAGAGAACACCAGTAATACATAGTTTCTCTTGGCAAGCCGAAAAACCTTACCTCTTGATTATTTCCTAGCGAGGACACTCTGGGATTTCCAGAAACTAAAGCCGATTCACATAACTTGATGGCTCTATGCAGATCCCTCAGATGTCCCCATTTTGGTTCCCTTAGCAGTCCTGGTACAGAGAGCAACTTGTTGAGACTATTTGCACTTTTTTTTTTCAAGTACCTAGCGAGAATACTAGACAACTCTGTTTCAATATGACACTAGGTTTTGCCCTTTAAAAAAATTAAATGAAATAGGTGAACAACTTTAGCACATAACTCTAATAAGCTAATCTAAGTGCCTACCAAATTCATCAATAGGAGCATCATAATCGTAGCTGGTTGCAATAAAGGGACCTCCAGCTGTCCGGCCAAAGTTAGTTCCTCCATGGTACTGTGAAAAAGGTTAGAAAAGAATAAATGGGAGTATATTCATCTTAGGTGACTATACAGCAGGTAAATTAGATTAACGTGGAAACACGAAAGAAAGATTACGTACCATATAATAATTAACGAAAGAACCACCATTCTGAATGAACCTTGCAACTGAAAATGCCAAGTCTTCTGCTGGCCTATGAGGAACTGAACCACCAAACTCGGTGTACCTGGGGATAAACAGAAGTAAGGGGTAAATCGGTCTCCAAAAGTTTTTGATAAAGATGCACATAATTGGAGTTTTTCAGGTGTCCACGAGATAGACACACGATATTACGATTTACATTGAGAAAAGAGAAACCATAGGAGTTTTAACCTACAGAAGCAATATGTGTGACTTACCAACCAGTCCAGTTTTCCGTCCACATTTTGGGTTTATAGTTCTTGTTTGGCTTAAAGTTTTCACAGTAGAAACCATTGCAGGTGTCAATCTGTCCCATGATCAAACATGGAGATTTGAGTCAGAGAGACATGCTCATAATTGCATTGATTACAAAACCGAAAACCCAAATCCTAAAGAAATGGACGAAAGACAAAAACAAAAACCATGGACAGAAGTATTTGTCCAGAAAGCGAAAAGCATGGCCAACCAAAAATCCTCAATTAAAAGCCACCTTAGTAGATAACGTACTGTTAACCGCCCCAAAAGTCGGGTGTGTCACAATAAATGAAAGACAGCTAGAATGATAATAGGAAGAAAATGACAGCTATAAATATAAAAATAAACGTTGAAAAAAATAAGGGAGAGTAGCTTACAACGGGATCGGGGGCATCCTCTTGCTTGCACATAACCCACGGGACACCAGTGCCCAGACCAACTGCCATTTTTGCTGCCCATTGGGTGTAAGCTTTACCAGGGGCACCAATCTCCCATTCTACCGGTCCAAATTCATTCTCAATCTGCCGAAATTCAATAAAGAAAATGACGCGTTAACAAGACTGACCTACCATTCAAACACACTTGTAGAAAACGAGACAAAGACCAAGTGAGCAAATTTCTTACCTGCGACAGAATGATAGGACCTCCCTGAGTTTGAAACAACTTTTCTGCCTGCATCATACTGACAATCTTCTCTGTAAACTTTTGCATTGCCACCTTCATTTTGGTCAATGAGAAATCAATTAATGAACGGGAGAATTATATCATATGCCTAGAAAATGGTAATGTAAGGGGAAAAGAAAAGCACTAACCTTAAAAGGCCCATTGTCCGTTCTAAAAGCAATGCCCGGGACGTATTTCAGCCAAACAGGAAATCCCCTGAATCAGAGACAAATCAAAAACAGAGCACATCAATATAGTCTGAAAATGCAATAAAAAGATCGAATTTTCGGTTTCTAAATTACTCTTTTGTGGAGAAATAACGTAAGTGTTATCAATATTAGTACCCAAAGTTCCACTCCGCACACACATAGGGGCCAATCCGGAGATGAACGTATAGCCCTGCTTGTTGTACCAGCTTGACGAACTTCACCAAATCATATCTATCCTCGAAATAATACTGGAAAAAAAAAACGATGCAAAAAATTGAAAACAATGCCAAAGAATATCTATTTTATCGACCAGAAAAGTATCCAAAATTCACAAAATAATACTAATAATAAAGAAAACTTAGTTGCATTACTTTTCCTGGAGAAGGCTCATGACCGTTCCAGAACACATACGTCTGTATAACATCCAAACCTCCTTCTTTGGCCTTCTGTATAAGATCAGGCCACATCTGCAACCACCAAAGAAACCCACAAAAAGTTAAATGACTTGAACCCAGAATCAAAGAAAACATGCAAAACCACAGACACCCATCAGTCAAAAAGGCATGAAAAATCTGCAGAAACAAGATACAGAAGGAACCTGTGAACCCCACTGGCATATTTTACGCATGTAAACATATATATTATTCCCAAGTAAGAAAGGGGAGAAGAACCCGTGAACCATATTGGCATTATGTAGTACCTCGGGAGTGCTTCTTGGATAGTGAATGGACCCAGAAATCAGAACCCTTCTCTGCCCATTGACCATAATAGCTCTGTCGTCATAAGTCACAGAAGCTGTAGCACAACGAAGCAAAGAAACCAAAAGCAAAAACAAGAAAATGGCGGGTCTCAATAGGAAAAATCTCAAACCCATATCTCCCACTAGGGAACTCAAAGCAATGGCTTTCTGTCTTTTGTATATCCTCGCTTTTAATTCCTCATATCATTAGAGAGGGAAAACAGGTTTTTGTTTTTGGTATTTGTACACTTTCCTTTTTGATTCTTTTGAGATTGAAAAGAAGGAAAGGGAGCGGCAGCCGGCAGGTAAGAGCATGGATGTGTGTGTGTGAGTTTTGGTTGTGCAGAGAATGGGGGAACTCCCCCAAGAGCTTTATAAACATTTGAAGAATTAGGTTGTGGGGGCCATTCGTTGCCTTCGTGGAGGGCTCACCTTCTCTGACACGGAAGTTAGGCTCTTCGCTTTTAGCTTTTGCTCTGGCAAATGTAGGTGACAAAATATCAACGAAAAGTTTGTGAGAAGTGTAGAGATGATTTGGTAAGAAAAATTTATAAAAAATAATTGTAATTTGTGAAAAAAAAATTAAAGATAAAGGTGATTTGATGAATTTTTTTAAAAAAAATATTAAAATTTATTCGTATAATTTATCAGGCGGATACATAATAAGTATAACTTTATACTCTTTAATACTATTTGTACAAAAGTTTTAATATACCATTTGAATTCTTACTATTAATCATACCAAAAAGATTACAAAGAGATTGTTCGGTTGTGGTATTTTTTGAGAATTTTTTTTTTTGAGAATTTTTAGGTGATGTTAACTTTATTTGATATGCGTGTTGTAGTTATTTTTATGTGGTGTTAAAAATAATGTTTGGTTGTAGAATTTTTTGTATTGTGAGGATTCAAAAAAATCCTGATAATTTTTTTTAACCGAACAGTCTCAAAGACGGGAGAAAAAAATTGATAAAATATAAGGAAAGAAAATTGAGTTCAACATCAATAGGACTATATAATTGGTAATAAATAGTTTATATTTTTGTTGACAAAAATAAATTCGTATTTGTTGTTTTCCTTTGTTTTTTTAGTAAATTAGAGTTGTATTTATGATTTTTTTTAAAAAGAGAAAACCATTACAAAAGTCTTCTTTTTCTGAAAAAAAAGGCTCAAGTTGCCGCATCCGTAACGTCTCCGATGTGACGTATTTCATTTGACCCACAAGCGTTATCTATCCAACCTTTTCTTTTGGACGAAGCGCGGGCAGTACACGTGCCTTACGTGGCACCCTTCCATTCCATAGCGGATGATATACCGCCAAATTTTGAACCGGAGAGAATCTTCAACATTACTTCCTCGGTGCGATACAGTTTTTCTTAAAAGTGTCTTTTTAATTACTTATTTCCAACAAAACAAAAACTAATTACGGGTACCTTTTTAGGATGATATAAAAAAAAAAAATTAAAAACAATACCCTTTTATGAGAGTGGCTTTATGATGATCTGGTCCACTTTTTTCGTGTACTGAACTGTAGTTTTATTTTACTTAGAAAAAAAAGAACTGTAGTTTTATTTTTATTTTTTATTTTTTGCATGAAAATTGCATCGTCTTTCTAGTTTTGTATGTTTGTGAGGTAAAGAAATAAAGAAATAAGCAAACATGAAAATCTTGTGTGGGATTTCATAAAAAAAATAAGATCTCTTAGAGCATAATCTTTAGACGAGTAGGTCATTTTCAGTCTATTAATAATATTAGAGAAAATCTTCATAGCTTTCAATTTTAAATTCAATATCAATTAGAACTACGAAAATCGTCACATCTAATCTTTAATTATCAAAATGCATCAATATTCACTCCTTATTAAGATCATATAGTTGAAATATGAAAGAAAAAAAAAATGTCTACAATATTGATAATTTGTAGGCTGACATGACAATTTTTATAGTTCATACAAGTAATTAACATTTGGTTAAAAGTTAGAAAGTAAAAGTGAAGATTCCTCTAATATATACTGGATAAAATTATGAGAAAATAAGAGAAACTCCATATCAAAGATTACCACTAAAAAAAGAGTAAAAAATATATATATTTTTTGCAATTAAAAATATTCTTTTATATTTGTCATTTTCATGTGCAAATAAACACAACAATGTTAAAAATTCGGGCAAGTTTACTTCATTAAACACAACATTAGAATTAACGATAAGAATGTTGGACCTGCAGGCAAAAAATAGTACCGACCGTGTTGCTTACAATTTTGTTCTTCTCGAGTGAAAATGTCTTGAGTGAAACAAAATATCTGAACCCACAAATCATATAGCTTGAAAATCAAGGTATGCATTATTAAGAACTATGATCCAAATTGCCAGAGGATTATCGGGTTCTGCCTGCTGTTAATAAATGTGGTAATCGGCCATATGTTAATCGACAAAAATCCATAAGAAAAAAAAAAGTTGTTAGAGAAACTACAATTAGGTGACCTGGTACCTAACAATAAATCTTCCCCCCATCAACTTAATTAATACCAAACCAATTAGGGTACGTTAAATGTCGTGGCTTTCTTTGGTAGTATAACAATATCACAGTCCTTTTCTGCGTATCTGTCTGTCTGTCTGTCGTATTCTCTCCCTAATATAAGTTGAAAAGTATCTTTCAATTGATCTTTTTTTTCTTTTTTCTTTTTATATTCGGTAGGCTCTATCCGCCTATCCGGCATTATTGAAAGCACCAATAATCCGTCTTGGAGTCAGCTTCAGAGTCCGGCGTAAATCACAATTATATTGCCCGGCGGCAGGGCTACTCTGTTTAAAGGATTAGCCATAAAGTTCTGGTAAACCTTGTCAACTTAAAACATTAAAAAAAAAACTATTATATACATACTGCTTAAGAGAAAAAAACGAACGAACATCGAGTTGCTGAATCTCGGCATACTTTGTTATTGAAGCCTTTAAATTATTAATTTTGTCATATGAGTCATTAAATTACTAAAATTTATTAATATTCATTTTGTCATAAAATTCAACAGTTTCCTAACATATAACCTATTTTTGCTTCTTCTTTTTTTTTTTTTGTTAAACCAAAGATATTATATATTGGAAAAAGTAAGACTATAACAAATTTCAGTAGCAAGGAATAAAAGACAATCAAGAAAGCAAAACGAAGAAAAGAAGCTATGGATGTTTGACACCATTAGATTTTCACATATCTAGATTAAGAAGAAAAGACACAGAAATATTTTAGAGAAGGAGAAGGCAGCCGCCGAGTCTGCTAGTGGATAAACCTCCGAGTTGTTTGCTCATTTTAACCGTCGAGATTTTTCAATAGATATAACACCAAATGTCTTGCTTTTGAAAAGGGGGGGGAGAATAAGATCATCAGAATAGTGAGTTGATAGGAAAGTTTTCTGTGAGGGATGCATTATTGTAGTGATTAAAAAGAAAAGGAAAAAAAAATAAGTGCTTGATGTACTAATTGAACCACCAATTAAAATGAGAAAACATCGTAATGAGTCCCTATATTCATGGACAAAAATTGATCACTCCCTCTCAAATTTGAATTTGTTTTATTACGCCCCTCACATTTCAAAAGTAATCAATTTGTTATATCATATGTAAATTGACGGGAGTTGATTGAAATACTCTTTCAAAATAAAATTAAGAATTTTTAAAAAAAAAAAAACTAAAAAAAAGAATAGAACTTTTATATTTTTATTTAAATAATATTACGTTTTAATAATTTTATCTTTAATGAACGTTCCAATCCTATTTCATATGGTTTAATAATCAAATCAAACTGGAGGTAAGAAGGCGACTTAATGAAATAAATTGAAACTTGATGATTTTTTTCGATAAATACGAGGTGTGTATATATACACACACGATGTCCTCCCAATTAAATTCTAATGAAGAGGGTGCGAAGTCAGGGAGACAGAATAAAAAAAATAAGCGCATTTGCCATAATTGGTGCATTGGTGAAACTTCATAGAACAGTCCAAGAAACAGGTGGTCTAATCTTTTTTTTTTTTTTTTTTCAGAATATTGGATGAACAAAATAGTTGCACAGTTACCATCAGCGGTGCCGAATCCATGGAATGTGCACTGCACCCATCATTAACGTTAATTAAATTGGGAAAAGAATCCTACTTTATTTTTACATTTTTTATTCGAAGGAATTCATGAGAAGGAGCTTTTAATGCAAGATATATACTTTACCTCATCTAAGCCTACAAAGAAGTCATTCTCCGAATAATTATTGCTTAACTTTAGTTACATGGAATATTAACACCCTTGTCCTTTGCTCCTTTTTAACTTCATATTTTTCTAGCATCAACAAAGGCATCTTCAGCCTGCTTTTCTTTTAACTGCAGTTAAATCTTTGCATCCATCTACTCTGATATACTCCCTTTTGTCTCTTCCCCCCTCCCTCCTCCTCTTTCTCTTAATTGGAGATTTAACCTATTACACTTTACTCTTTGGCTTTTTGGTACTTTCAATGAGGTTGTCCCTATCACGAGTGCCACATTTATATGGGCGTACAAAACCATTGGGGATTTGGCGAGTCGGACGACCCTGAAGTTGCCTCTTAGCTATTGTAGCACTAATGTTTTTTTTTTTTTTTCTCTTTGAATTGGTCAGTCTCAATTAGGCATTAATTTATAGAATATTCTAAAGGGTAATGTCATCGTACACCCCTAAATTATAAGTTAAAATCAATCTTACCTCTCTAAGTTTTAAAACGGTAATTTGCGCCCTTTATATTTTGAACATGATTAATTCTTGCCATTAGTTAGATTTGAGCGCTATGTCTTACGAAAAAGTATGCAAAATGATCGAAATGCCTTTCAAATACAATTTTTTTTTTAAAAAAATAAGAAATAAATTACTAAAATAGAGTTTCAATCTTTTTGTAATTTGTTTGTTTAATTTTTTAAACAATTTTAGCTTGAAGGTACATTTCGATTTTTTTGCATATAGTTTAACGGTTATTTCACATGGAGAGCGATAATTGATGATATTCGAAACTTAAGAGGTACAAATCGCCGTTTTAAAATTTAGGAGAGCGAAATTAATTTTAGCCTATAATTAAAAAACCTATTATGACATTGCCCTATATTCTAAAACCTCGCATCAGAAAAGAAAAGAGGGGACTCTGAGTGTAATCCAAAAGTTTGATTCTTTAAATTTTTAAAGTTTTGGAGTTCTGTTTCACCAATTTCCATTATTTAAACCTACTAAGCTTAAGCACCAAACCACCATCGAAACGTAAATGCAGTTGTACGACGGAAAGTTTTTAATCCCAAAAGAGGTAGAGTGCGGTCTTAGAATCGTGTCACGCAGTGTAATTACGTAAGAAAAGCAAGTGATGAGGGTTCCACAAATTCCCATTTCCATTCTAAAATGTTGGCACTTCCCTGAACTATCTGCCGTATGCCAACCTACCAGGCTTTTTCTCTATTTAAAGCCCCCAAGTCGAAGGACCCCAAAAACAGTTGACAACACTGACCGGTACAAAGTTGAAGTCCTAATGTTACTGTCGGCCATGAACTTTCAACAGAAAGGACAATAATTTCCCCTTCCCTTTGCCAACCTTTGGAGAAAAAACAGTCACAGAAAAAAGCATTTAATCTTCTTTCCTAATGACTTGTCTATTGAACAAATGGATTGGATGAAGCCTGTCCAAACTATGCATGTGTGGACTCGTGGACTTCTATAATTGAATATTTTTCTATAATTTCGGAGAAATATATTGTGTTGTGGACCCCATTTGGAGGGGGGGCATTATCCAATTTTTCAAAAGTTTACGTACGCAAGCAGAAGTTTCAGGAGGGGTACATTTATCACTTCTTGGGTTGGACCCATAATTTTCAAAAAGTTAAGAACCTCACGTTCAAGCTATTCGGCAACCCGCACCAACGAGATCCCCTCGACATTTCAATGCGTAAAAGCGACAGAAATGCCTTTGGGGAAAGCATAAAAGCCACACACTTATGTCTCCGATAATACTTTGCTTGATAGCTGCAAAATCTTTTGGCTAAGTGGACGATGAGACTGCCACATCGGCTTGGTTTTGATCTGTTGCTTTCATGCAACATGGCTACTGATGGGAGGACATGATCCCATGATATTATAATTGTTCTGATAAGAATCAAAAGACTAAAAAGAGGTTGATTTTTGTCGTGGGTTCTATGGATGAGCGTGCCACGCTATTCTCGTGGGCAAAAGATCTGCAGGCAGCAGATTGCAGCCGGCCATATCCAAATTTCTCGATTTCGTAGGGACCCTTAAAGAATTATACCTAGGTCGGTGGACCCTCTTTCGGACATTTATGAAAGACCCTTGGACGTGGGTCAGGTCATATCCCCAGTTTGCTTATCCAACTGAGGAAGTTTCACTCGAGCAAAAGAGTCAGTGAACTGTGCACCAAACCCAACAGACCCCTTGAGAACAGTGACCCACCCATCTTGAACGGGACCTTCTTTTTCTTTCTTGTTTAGTTCGAAGTCAATCTGATTTAAAACTAATTATATACATGAGTATGAGTTGGTGGTGATGTATTTGCGTTAGCCATTTGAAATTTATTTTATTAATAAAGTTAATTAAACTGACAGAATGATTATTTTAAGATATGATGTGACAGTAACAATAAAGAATTGAGAGAAAAAAGACAAGAGAAATAATTGAATTGTCTTAATTTAATATATATATGCACTAATATTTGTTTTCCTCGTGATGTTATGTAGGCCTTGGTGTGATGTATAACATGTAACACATGACGGGACGTGGTTTCAATAAACTCAAAGGCCTAAAGATAACGTGGAGGAATCAATTGATTTTCATACGATGTGGGGCAAGAGGGCAAAGGCAATATATAGCTATGCATTCATGGGATTTATAACGTTGCTTCAACGTGTATATATATATCTCTATTTATTCCGAGCAAGGTCATCTAGAAGGCTTATCGCGTAAAGTTTCAAGACTTCGACATCAACTTGGTCTCTATCATGACTCCAATTAGCTTTGGCTTTGGTGCTCTGTACCAATTAGCCTTTTGCTTTTCAGTCAATTTTAGACATCAATGTACTTTTTTCCAACAAAAGCCGCCTTACGAGTCATCTTGTCAATTGTAGGAGTTCTTCGACAAGCAAGTCGTAGATGTACATTTTTTTATATTTTTAATTCATTTTTCTGATAATTTTTTGGTTAAATTAATAAATGGCAAATGAATCCGCAACTTATCCTAATTTTCTTGAGTGCAAATTAAGCTTCTAACAACTAATCCCATTTAGTAATTGCATGGAGTCAATCATCCCTTCTGTCGTGTACCCACATGCCCTTGTCCTTTTAATTTTCCTGGAAAATCCAGGCTTAAAATATATTCAGATCTTCATGCATGGGGAAGGCAATGGGACCAGAGTCGGATGAGGCAGACAAAACAGTGGATTGGCCGTGTTAATTCGTCAACAGGTTATCCGTAGACAGTGACATAATCATTTGACTTCACCATTATCTTAGGTAGCATTAGGTTTGCTAATTGAAGTCTGAACGAACTTTCTGTTCTAATTTCTTTGTTGAACACCATTTCTATTGCATTAATAATTTGTTTGCTAAATGTCCTAAATCACTCCCTACTTAACCCAAAATAAATAAGAAATCTTAAATCTCCCAATCCTTGTGTTCAGATATATTCAGTTCAGATGTTGAAACAAGCTGCTGCATTTGTGATTTGTTCAACCACTCCCAACCTCCTCGCATTTCTCCAAAAGTCCACAACTCGTTTTGGGCCTCACGTTGACAAAGAAATAAGTGCAAGTTAATTTATTGCAGTTCTAGAGATCTCAACCTACTACTTCCTCAACCGAAGTGCATTTTAATTTTCTCTTACAGGAGAAGTTGGCTCAGAACCGCCCTCTCCAACCAATATGCAATGGCAGGTTGCGTAGGGACCCAGACCCATTTCATAAAAGTCCGTCGCAAGTGGCATCAACGTCCCCATGCCTGTCTATTGACCCAGCTGACCGATTCACTCTTGCTGTTGCGTAAATGTGTTGAGCCATTCATGCAGACATGAGTAGCTTGCATTCCGCGTCTCCCTAAAACTAAGCTTTTATGGCCAAAGAGAAAAGAACATGTCCCCAACTTTTCTGCTTTTTTGTCTTTTACGAACCAATTAACAAACGAAGTATTTGATATTTAGGCTAGGGAAGGATCGTCTCGAATTCCACTTGACGTAGAAGAAGCGAAAAGAATAAGAGACGGTCAAGTTTCATATTTTGACTTTATTAGGTTGAATTAGATTTTATAATGATCCAAGAAATTTAAAGAGTCACGTTAATTAATTCTTTTAAATTTAAAGCGTTTATGTGACTAGTGCTTATTCTTGAGTCATTATAAATAATATCAGAGCTATCTTATTAACAACTAATATAAACTTGGTGGGCTTTGACGAGGATGTCAAAAAATTTAAGGGAGAGAAATTGTGATACTATGAATCTCACTTGGAGTGGAAGAAAAAAAAAAGATGATAGATGATAAGCGCAAGCTCATCCTTGGGTCATTACACCACAGGTCTACAATTCACTCAGATTCCATCAGTCTTTTGCCGCCTTCTTAGATCTTTTGTACTTTATTAACAGCAGGAAAGATTTCCCTCATACTCTGCATCCTGAACTCTGCTTTCTACGTTGTATTTTCCTGAATACTTTTTTTCATACTACTGAAACTTGCTATTGGCTGAGGGAAACAGAGTTGGGGAGAGCAGAGAATGCACATGAACCTTCAGCTAAGATAAGAAGGTGTGATAATGAAGTATCTCATCCAAGTTATACAATACAACTTATGAGGTGGTCTGCATATTGTATAGCTTGAGAGGGGAATAAACATTAATTGCTTTTCCTTTTCAATGAAATATACGACACAATGCCTAGGGTTGTGATATCCCACGTCCACAGATTGAAAACCACAAACCCCCAGCCTGTCTCTCTTGTGAGGCAACAAGTGCAGCCGCTAAAGATAGATACGCGGATCAGCATCCTTTGGCCCGTGATTCAAAGGATAAGAGCAACACACACACACTTCCAAGTCATAGCAAAAGAGGTTCCTTATCGGCTTATCCATCTACTCTGAATTAGGTGATAAGGAGTAGCTTTGAGACACAAATATAATCTGCATTCATGGCTCTTGGCTGGCTGATGGCCACTTGTTCTCCCTAATCCTCTCAAAGGGTAGACAGGCCCACTTTCTTTGGTACGTATGCAGTTTGCTTGACCCACCGGCTTAGGGGAGTAGAGATTTCATTTTTCTTCATATTAAATATTAGACATATGAAACAAACTATTGAGATTAAGGTGGTGTTCGGCTGTGAAAATTTGGGGTATTGGGGTTGGTGAAAAAATAAAGAGAGAGATTATTAAAATTAATTTTTTATATTTATTTGGAGTGAAAAATGATGATTTGATGAGAGAGAGAGAGTTTTGAGGGTTATTTTGGGTAGAAATTTTGGGGGGTGGAAATTTTGGATGCCGAACACAATCTAAGTGATCATTATTGGTGTCAAACCTAAGTACTCAAAATTTCTGATTACTAACACCCCAAAAAGAAAGTGGGAAAATTTAAAAATCACTTCCTGGATTTTTATGAAATTTTAAAAACTGCCAAAGTTTCAAAAAGTGACAGATTATTGTTTAGGTATAGGCTATGCTTATAAAATCACTCCCTTCGTCACATTTAAGTGCAGATTTCTAACTAAATTGATTATGTGGCACAATAAATGTCAATATATGGTCATCTAATATGCCACGTGTCTTAAAAATAAATAAATAAAAGTTTAATATTTATTTATAATTTAATACTTAATATTTTTTGTTTTTTTTATTTAATTTATTGTTATAATTATAATTTTTTTATAAAGGTTTAAGAAACACGACATGCTATATGATCATATATTGACACGGGCTACGTCATCGATTCCATTAGAAATTTGGACGAAAATGTGATGGAATGGGTGATATTACAAGCATGGTTTAAATCCAAGTAATAATTTTTCCATTTTAGAAACTCAAGCATGTTTTTAAAATTCCATAAAAAATCAGGCAATGATTTTTAAATTTCCTAAAAAAAACTTGGGATAAAATAATAATAATAATAATACAAGCAACACTAAATATTGTAGAACTCACATGTTGTGTCTTTTTCTCTCCCAATTGAACTATCCAACTCATGAAGAAAGTTGAAACTCTTGACCCTTAAAATTCACAGTTGATACGTGATGATGAATTTTATAAAACCTTTTTCACACATCCATCAACTATGAATTTGCATATAAGATGTTAAAGAATGGAGTCTGAATTTGTAGCAAGGACAAGTTTCAATTGCTCAAAACAAAAAGGGACACTTCTAATAATTTCGTATGGTTATTTATTTTTTATTTTTTCTAAGCATCTCGTATGGTTATGATGGCATAGAAAAGGTTATAAGAAACTTTCAGGGCCATAAATTGATTAAATTCAGCTGCAAATTTGGGTGTGATGGCCTGTTGCCGGGCTTGCCATCATATAATTTTGCCAAGCTATGGGCCTGTCGCACTTAATAGTGTGGAATCCATTGTATGGACTATCTCCTACGAGCTTGGGCCGAACTTTAGACCAATTCTTATTTTTTATTTCCCAAGATAAAAGATTAAAAGCAACCTAATTTATCATGATTTTAAAAAATAATTACGCATTATCTTTTTAAACTATCATCTTATTTGGAATTTGCTTAAAAAATTATCACTATGGACAGTTGAACCCTTCAAATTGTCACTTTTTTACAACGTAAATACTATACCTGTGCTTTTGGAGGGGTAATTTACGAGTAAAATTCTTACAAAAATAAAGAAAAATAACTAATAGCAAATTGGAATTGAAAATTAACACCAATGTTACATCAAGTAAAATTAACGAGGTGAAACTGACTATGCAGTAAGGGGAAACTTCACTTTTGATCCTCAAATTATCAATTTGGTCATATTATTTTTTAAATTATCAAAATTCATCAATATGCGCAAATAAAATCCAGCCGTTAATATAATCGAAATGAATCTAAAATGGATTACGTGACACAATCTTGACTGCTAGATTCTATCAAAGGAAGCATATTTAGTGGCAGAGTTAGAGATTAATATTTGGGGGCCTTCCTGTAACAATAATTTAATTTTCAAGATTTTTTATTTAATATAATTAAAGTATATATCATATAAAAACATTTATATAAGCTTATATTAAAAATTTAAGACATATAAGTCTTTTGCGGTAGTTATCAAGGTGGATCATAAATTATAAATAATAGTTTTTTTCTCTAAAACTTAAAATATATAATATTCAATGCTTTCTTCAAGTTATATTTGTAGAGAAATAGAAAGAAAATAGATAGAAACAAATGAGTGTTTGACGGTCTCAAAAAAGAAATAAAAGTACACGACATATTATGAGTTTCCTTGTTAAATATCTTGTCACAAGAAAAAAAAATTTGTCTAAAAATTTTAAATTTTCAAAGGAAATCATACTTTTTCAAGATTCAAGGTAAATTTTAAAATTTAGGTTAAATTGAAAATATCATATCTATGCTTTTAGACAATTTAGAATCGAGACCTCCTAATTTTTTAATTTTAACTTGTACAATCCTAACACTTAAATTCAAGATCCCACCCTACTTTCCCTCTAATTATTACCATGCAACAAGCTTCCTTTAAGTCTTCATCTGCAAGCACAGTTTTACACCAATGATGAATTGCAAATCACAACTACTATTTTACTAAATTATAACTCTATTTTTAGTTTTTTTGTTACGGGTTGCAATGGATGGACAACAAGTCGAAAATTGCAAGTGGTTAAGTATCATTTTTAAAAAAATTCTTTGAGCATTAAGTGAGTGGATTATGTTTGAATTTTTAAATGACATGTCAGACATTCTGTCAATACACACGTTAGACATTTCTGCCAATTATTTGATGAAAAGTGAGGTGGAGTCTTGAATTTAACAATAAGTATTACAGAGGATTTTTTTTTTTTAAAAAAAAAAAAATTAAGAACATAAGTCTCGATGCCAAATAAAGGGCTAAAATAGTCTCTCAAGCTGGTAGGACCACCCTTTAGAGGCCACTACTCTCCTTTAATACTACATGTCTACAATTTTACTTCCCAAGTCCCTTTTTAGCAAGCCAGACAGTCAAAAATGATAAAGAAAAAATTTTGAGATATTTTTTTTAGGTGTTTATGTGAATGGTATGATCTACAGAAATGATATTTGAAAAAAAAAAGTTTTTAAAATTTATTTTCTTAGAGAATGTAAGAGTAAAAAAATATGTTTGAAGAAAATTTTTGTGAGAGAAGTTTCTATGGGTTTTTGTAAATTTTTATTTTTTTATTTTGTGTTGTTTTTCACAGAAATTGATACCAATGATTAGATATAAAATTTTATTGAGATTGAAATATTTTGTGTGTGAAAAAAAACATGTTTGGATTGAAAATATTTTTAAAATCATTAACCAAATATAGCCTAAAGCTTCTCCTTTGGAAGATTGGGAAGAAGATTATTCTAATTTAGGGTAAAGTCCCTGCCATGTACCTATATTTAACTAGGCTTTCATATGCCCTATGTGTCTGTCCAACAAGGAAACCATTGACAACATTTTCCTAGTTGCAATTTTGGAGGGTACTTTAGTGAGCCTTTCCATGTTCTGTTCACGTCAAGTATACTACTAATTAGGAAACGAATAAAATTATGGATTATCATGAACGAAAGAGAAATGGGATAGACATAGAGCATGAATCTCGTTGCTTTACCTCGAAATGAGCCCCTTACACCCTATCTTGCCATGATTAAATTTTTTTTTCAATTTATTGTCGGAATTGAATAGTTCAATTTTAAAAAAGAAAACATATCATGCATTGATTGCAGTAAAGCGCACATATTCAGTAATTAATAGGACTTTTGGTCTTCTATAATAGAATATTTTGCTATAATTTCGGAGAAATATATTGTGTTGTGACCCCTTTTTGTTTTGAGGGGGGTGCTTATCCAATTTTTCAAAAGTTTACGTACACAACCAGAAGTTTTAGGAGGGGTCCATTTATCACTTCTCGGGTTGGGCCCATTACTTTCAAAAAGTTAAAGAACCTCACGTTCAAGCTATTCGGCGACCCACACCATCGAGATCCCCTCGACATTTCAATGCGTAAAAGCAAATGCCTTTGGGGAAAGCAAAAAGCCACACACTTATGTCTCCGATAATACTTTGCTTGATGGCTGCAAAATCTTTTGGCTAAGTGGACGACGATGAGACTGCTACATCGGCTTGGTTTTGATCTGTTGCTTTCATGCAACATGGACTACTGATGGGAATCAATTGACTTTCATAGTATGTGTGATGTATACCATGTAACACATGACGGGACGTCGTTTCAATAAGCTCAAAGGCCTAAAGGTAACGTGGAGGAATCAATTGACTTTCATAGTATGTGGGGGCAAAAGGGCAAAGCCAATATATGCTATGCATTCATGGGATTTATAACGTTGCTTATATTACACACACATATATATATATATATATATATATATATCTCTATTTATTCCGAGCAAGGTCATCTAGAAGGCTTATCGTGTACAGTTTCAAGACTTCGATATCAACTTGGTCTCTATCATGACTCCAATTAGCTTCGGTTTTGGGGCTCTGTACCAATAAGCCTTTCGCTTTTCAGTCAATTTTAGACATCAATGTACTTTTTAATTTCCAACAAGAGTCGCCTCACGAGTCATCTTGTCAATAGTAGACAAGCAATTAGTAGATGTACATTTTTCATATTTTTAATTCATTTTTCTGATAATTTTTTGGTTAAATTAATAAAGGTCAAAGGAATCCGCAACTTATCCTAATTTTCTTGAGTGCAAATTAAGCTTCTAACAACTAATCCCATTTAGTAATCGCATGGAATCAATCATCCCCTCTATCGCGTAGTACCCACTTGCCCTTGTCCTCTTCATTTTCCTGGAAAATCCAGGCTTAAAATATATTCAGATCTTCATACATTGCGGAGGCAATGGGACCAGAGCGATCGGATGAGGCAGACAAAAACAGTGGATTGGAGTTAATTCGTCAAGAGGTTATCCGTAGACAGTGACATAATCAATTGACTTCACCATTATCTTAGGTAGCATTAGGTTTGCCAATTGAAGTCTGAACGAACTTTCTGTTCTAATTTCTTTGTTGAACATCATGTGACCTATTGCATTAGTTTGATAATTTGTTGGCTAAATGTCCTAAATCACTCCCTACTTAACCCAAAATAAATAAGAAATCTTAAACCTCTCAATCCTTGTGTTCAGATATTTTCAGTTCAGATTTTGAAACAAGCTGCTGCATTTGTTATTTGTTCAACCACTCCCAACCTCCTCGCATTTCTCCAAAAGTCGAAAGTCCACAACTCGTTTTGGGCCTGACGTTGACAAAGAAATAAGTGCAAGTTAATTTATTGCGGTTCTAGAGATCTCCACCTACTGCTTCCTCAACCGAAGTGCATTATAATTTTCTCTTACAGAAGAAGTTGGCTCAGAACCGCCCTGTCCAACCAATATGCAATGGCAGGTTGCGTAGGGACCCAGACCCATGTCATAAATGTCCTCCGTCGCAAGTGGCATCAACGTCCCCATGCCTGTCTATTGACCCAGCTAACCGCTTCGCTCTAGTTGTTGTTGCGTAAATGTGTTGAGCCATTCATATAGACATGAGTAGCTTGCATTCCGCGTCTCCCTAAAACTTCGCTTTTATGGCCGAAGAGAAAAGAACATGTTCCCAACTTTTTTGTTTTTTTTTGTCTTATACGAACCAATTAACAAGCGAAGTATTTGATAATTAGGAAAGGATTTGCCGGAAATTTCACGTGTGGTAATCTGAATTTCATTGAGAGAAAGAGCAAGGAAGAGAGAACTAAATTTTACCTTGTGACTTTATTGGATTGAATTAGATTTTATAAAAATTCGAGAAGTTTTGTACTTTAAATTCAAAGGGAAAATATCACTAATGCGCATCCTTAAATCGTTATATCGTTATAAATAGTATCAAAGCTGTCCTAATAACTACGATGTGACTTAGTTCACCAATGAGAGATAGCAATAGCAATCTTGTGACTTGTCCCTGGGTTGTTACGCCACGGTCCACAATTGACTCAGATTCCGCCACTCTTTTGCCGCCTTCTTAGATCGTTTGTACTTTATTGACAGCAGGAAAGATTTCCCTCATGCTCTGCATCCCGAACTCTGCTTTTTGTATTTTTCTGAATACTTTTTGTCATACAACTGAAATTTGCGATTGGCTGAGGAGGGAAAACAGAGCGGGGAGAGCAGAGAATGCACGTAATCCTTCAGCTAAGGCAAGAAGGTGTGTCAATGGAGTATCTCAACCAAGTTATACAATAAAACTCATGAGGTGGTCTGCATGTATAGCTAGAGAGGGGGATAAACATCAATTGCTTTTCCTTTTCAACGAAATATACGACACGATGCCCACGTCCACAGATTAAAAATCACAAACCCCCAGCCTGTGCGTGTTGTGAGGCAACAAGTGCAGCCGCTAAAGATAGATACGCCGTACGCGGATCAGCATCCTTTGGGCTGCCATTCAAAGGATAAGAGCAACACACACATACACTTCCAAGTCTTCATCCGTCCGAGTCATAGCAAAAGAGGTTCCTTATCGGCTTATCCATCTACTCTGAATTAGGTGATAAGGAGTAGCTTCGACACAACTATAATCTGCATACATGGCTCTTGGCTGGCCGATGGCTCCACTTGTTCTCCCTAATCCTCTCAAAGAGTAGACAGCCCCACTCTTGGGTACGTATGCAGTTTGCTTGACCCACCGGCTTAGGGGAGTAGAGATTTTATTTTTCTTCATATTAAATATTAGACATATGAAACAAACTATTAAGATTAAGTGATCATTATTGATGTCAAACCTAAGTACTTAAAATTTCTTATTACTAACCCCCAAAAAAGAAAGTGGGAAAATTTAAAAATTACTTTCTGGATTTTTATGAGATTTTAAAAAACTGCCCAAGTTTCTAGAAGTGACAAATTATTGTTTAGGTTTAGGCTATGTTTATAAAATCACTTCTGTCATCACATTTTAGTGCAGATTTCTAACTAAATTGATAATGTGACACAACAAGTGTCAATATATGATCATGTGACATGCCACGGGTTTTAAAAATAAATATAAAAGTTAATATCTTTTTATGATTTAATATTTTTTAATTTAATTAATTTTTATAATTATAATTTTTATTAAAATTTAAGACACACAACATGCTACGTGACCATATATTTTGGCTCGAGAGGTGCTATGTCAACAATTTTCTAACTTGTGTATCAAGTGTATATATAAATATGAGCAGAGAAGACAGAGTACGGGGGGTTAGAGCTTCGGGAGATGGTGAAGAGAAATAGAAGGGAGAGGCGTAACAGCCGAAGGCCATGATTGGATTGCTAGAATGTTGTTTCTCCGATCGATACCCAATGGCAGAATGAGATCCTGTTAATTCAATGTCAATTTCTTAATTTCCTGAATATCTTTCCACCCATTTGTACCCGCCCTCACCGCTGTTCAAGTACCTTTTTTTTTTTTTTTTTTTTTTTTCCTGATGAAAGCGCTGTTCAACTACTAAGCACAATTGAACCACAAATTCCAAATAAGCACAATTAACCACAAATTCCAAACCATAAAATCCCAAATATAGGACCGTTTGAAATAATTAATTTTTCCCTGAAGGAAACTCCATCTATGAATAATTACAATCCTCCCTGCTGTCAATGACAATACAACAATAATAGCACTAAGATTAAATTTGTAAAATACAATGATTTAAGTTTATGTCATGGTGTTTAAATTGAATATAAGGCATATAAACTC
The DNA here is from genome assembly GCA_003952965.2 of Morella rubra. NCBI lineage: Eukaryota > Viridiplantae > Streptophyta > Magnoliopsida > Fagales > Myricaceae > Morella > Morella rubra. Next base: position 33,404,969 of record CM025855.1, read on the forward strand.
AAGAAAAATTTAAATATAATTGAGTACTCTCGATTGAATATGAAGAGTGAAGCATATTTATCTCCCTAAAATATGAAATTATTAGAGAAACTAACAAATAAATCAATTGAACCTAATTCTTTAGCATCAGAATGATGCTAACAAATATGTAATTACAATTCGGATAAAGATCTTCTTCAATTTGCTGTCAGAATTGGATGGTAGAAAGAGATAGACATATCATACATTGAATGATGTAGAGTTCACACTGTCTTGTAATTAATACAAACAATACTGAATGTCGTAGAACTCACATTATTGTATTTTTTTCTCTATCATGTGAACCATCTCACTCTTGCAGTAAATTGGAGAGGCTCTTGATCCTTAAAATTTCAGATTGATACTTGAATATTTATTTTATAAACCTTTTTCAAACATCCATCAACTATAAATTTGCATATAAGATGTTAAAAGAATGGATCGGAGTCTGAATTTGTAGCAAGGACAAGTTTCAATTGCTCGAAACAAAGAGCGACACTTCTCAATAATTCTTGTATGGTTTTTGCGGCATAGAGAAGGTTATAAGAAACTTTCAGGGCCATAAATTCAGCTGCAAATTTGGGCGTGATGGCCTGTGGCCGGGCTTGCCATCAAATAATTTCGCTAAGCTATGGGCCTGTCGCAACGTCTTAAGAGTTAAGAGTCTGGAAGCCATTGTCTGGACTATCTCGTACGAGCCTGGACCGAACTAATTTAGACCACTCCTTCTTAGCTTTTATTTCTCAAGATAAAAGCAACCTGACTTATCATGATTTTGAAAAATAATTACGCTTTATCTTTTTAAACTATCATATTATTTGGAATTTTCTTTAAAAATTATTGGTATGGACAGTTGAACCCTTCAAATTGTCACTTTTTTTACAATGTAAATACTATACCTGTGCTTTTGGAGGGGTAATTTACGAGTAAAATTCTTATAAAGAGGAAGAAAAATAACTAATATCAAATTGAAATTGAAATTAATTCCATTGTTACATCAAGTAAATTAAACGAGGTGAAAGTGACTATGAAAAACTTCTTTTTTCATGCTTAAATTATCAAATTCATCACATTGCGCTGTCGAATTATCAAAATTCATTAATATCACTGATAAGATCCAGCCGTCAATATAATTGAAATGAATCTAAAATGGGTTGCGTGACACAATCTTAACTATTGGATCCCTCATCAAATGGCGCATAATTCAGTGCGGAAACACTGTCAGAAATTAATTATTAAACGGGGAGGACCGACAACTTCAAATAATAACAAAAAATAATTTTTTAAATTTCTATTTAATATATTTAAAAATTAATTATTAACTAAATAAATTACTATATAAAAGTTACTCAATAAAAGTAATTAAGACATAATAATTATTCGTAAGTTACAAGTTAGTTACGTAGTATCAACGTGGATCATAAATTATAAAATAATAGTTTTTTTCTCTAAAACTTAAAATATTATAATTCTTCAAGTTACAATTTGTAGAGAAATAGAAAGAAAATAGAAAGCAACATGAGTGTTTGCACGTCTCAAAAAGAAAAAAATAACCCAACATTATGAGTTTAATTGTTAAATAATCGTGTCACAAAAAAAAAATTGAACTAAACAAAATTTTCAAGAAAATCACAAGAATTAATTCACGAATTAACTAAATTTAAAATTAGGAATTAAAATTTACAAATACATAACCATACCAGCTTTTGGACAATTTAGAAATGTGCCTTCCTAGTTGTTTAATTTTAAAACTTGTACAACCCTAACTAATTAAATTCAGGACCCCACCTTACTTTCCCTCTGATTATTACCAGGCAACAAGCTTCCTTTACGTCTTTATTTACAAGTACCGTTATATACCAATGATGAATTGTAAATCTACTACTAACATTTTATGAAATTATAAATCTGTTTTTAGTTTCTTTTTTAGGGCTTGCAATGTAAAAATATAGAAAGAGAAGGAAAGATTATTAAAGAGAGAAAAGAATTAATTGCTCAAAGCCCACACTAAAGCGATTTGCCGCTTTCTTTAAAACCGATATTGCCCACCCACAGTTAATGTCGCACCAGATAAGTCAAATATCGTTTCGGATACATAGAGCCTGGATTTATAAGCGAAATACCACTCGTACAAAAATGTCGTAGACAAACTCGCACGAAAAATAATTACACTTCAAAACACATACATTAATGTATTCACCAACAGTTACAATCTTAATAAAAATGGAGGCAGTTAGCTTAAAACAACAAGCAACCAGATAGATATACTTCAAGTTAAATCCAAACAACGTGATAAATAAGCAGACTTTAAAAACCCTAAAGCTAAAAAATACGATGGACACATTTAATAATCCTGTGATTCAAATCATCCTATCAACGAGTTTTTAAATACCCATTGAAAGATAAAAAAACTCAACACATACCCAGAATTCTAACAATCATTACACAAATAAACCAATCCACGATTGAGACATTTACATTTCAAAACTAAAAATAAACATGCAAATCTCAACAAACTGCACAAAAACCGCAATCAAAATACAACCCAAAACACAGACTCAGAAATCCTCGCACCCGATGCTTCACGTGTCTAATTGTGCCAAGTGCGCCTCATAGCGCCTGAACCCACCTAAGCGCACTACCAAACCCATCAATGTATAAGAAAACCAAACACGGTCAACTGAAACATAATAATCAACATAAGCACCATAATTTCCACCACAAAGAATACCACCCGAATCTACTTAACAATAACTCAACGATCCTAAACCAACATAAGTGAAAAGACTAGCACAAACACGAACACAAATAATTTAAGATTCAATAAAACACACAAGAATGACAACCTAAATACCTCACTTGTTTATGATAAAAGAAAACAATGGTACAAGAAATTATTAGTCCTTCGAGCCACAAGAAACAAAATAATCTCGATCAATGGTTAATTAGTCCAAGAACGGGTACCCAAACTATGTTATTAGCCTAGAATGAATCCTAAGCGATAAGGTTATTAGCTCTGACCAACCAACCTGCCATACGCCCCTACCAACGTGCCTAGACCATTTCCAAGGCTAAAAAGACATCCAAAAGCACTCAGAACTTCCAAAAAGACCAAAAATTTACTATACTCACAACCTTCTAAACTGGAAAAATCGCCCAAGCACTAATCACCTAAGTGAATTTATTATAAACAAACTCTAAGGTGCATTACAAACCCTAAATAGACCCCACAATCAAATCACCATCTTTAGGAGTCAAATCCCGTCGATCAAGATAGAATCTGAACCAAGAGTCAAATATCACCACCAATGACCCCTAATAAACCAAAACTAAAAAAGGAAAGATAAAGCCATCTAAAACACTCGCGGAAGAAATGCAAACTGAATCTAGAAAGATCCAAATACAAAATTCCCCGATTTTTGCCAGATTGTAGACGCCGAAGAGGTGCAAAAGTACTTCGGCCGAATGGTGCAGCCCCGAGTGCCAATAGTAACCATACCTATCCGCGAACCCAAGGTGACGCCCGAAGGTAGACAACATTCATTACTAATATATATTACATTCAAACAAAAGTAAAAAAAAACCAGAATGACATGGAGTAGATCAATTGACTCTATTACTAAGCACCCATCTCCGAAGTCTTACCGTAAATTAACACCGACCTCTTAATCCAATGATATATTCTTGCAAGTGCTCCTTGGAAACGTTTGGCTTTAATCTTGTAATTGGGCACTAGGAGAGGTGCAAGAGGATCTTCCGCGGTCTGCTCAGCATTCATCTTCGGTCTATGCAAACATTTGTTGGGCTGTCTTGGTCGGTCAGTCTACCTAGCCCCTGGTCGATCAGTCTTCCTGATCGGTCGGTCGGCCTACCTTGATGATCGAGAGCGCACTGGTCGATCACTAGCGCCGCCTCTTGCCCCTCATCATACTTACTACCAAGGTAAGTCCCGAAACCGAATGTCTTCACCGGGGATCATGTCACCCATGCCACGTGACGTGGGAGTTCCCATGTGGGACATTTTAATAAACTCCCAATCCTAAAATATAATATATAATAATCATTATTTTGAAAACACTTTAACAATCCACACCCACCTAACAATTTTCACAAATACCCAGACCAATAACAACTCAATTTGCATAAACTACAAAGTGTCTTGTGACTTAGAACCTTATAACTATTAGTGAAATAACATCAAAGACTATATTAGAAAAAGTATGAAAGACAAGCTTAGACAAAATCACGATCAATCCTATCATACATCCAGCCGAGGATACCATAACATCAACATAAGAGAGTTTAAAGACAACCTATCCACAGAGATCCAAGAAAAGTGCAAAAACAACAAATAAGACCTTGGCCGGCGTGGTTTGTATCACTTCATAGATAGCTTTAGAATAAAAACCACGAACATCTCATCAATAACGAGGCAGGCACCCACCCCTAGACAAACACCAATAATAAAGGATAGCAAACTTATAGAGAATGTAAATCTGTAAATAACACACCTCCCAAATTGAACACATAACATTATCCAAAGAAACCTATTAAAAGAAAGCATAAGACACAACCCCTCAAGCTTCCTTACAAAGTACCAAGCACATATGCTTCCTTTTGGAACTAAGAGTCAAACATAAATAAATGCTTCGTCATCACACGCAGAACACTGTAACTTATGCTCATCCTAGAACCCAAAGCTTGAAACTTCAAAAATCTGGAATTGACAAATAAACAATTCATTTAAGAAATGATATTAAAAAATCATTAGTTTAGCCCCATTCCTCTTGAATAAGTTTTCCACACCAAATCCCTGTTATATAATCCACTTATAGTCAAAGGATCCGCCACACGATCTTTCAGAAGAAATCTGTCAAAGCCAGATAATAAGTACCATCCGCATCCCCGTGCAAATTATTGTCTTACAAGCTATGTCTCAGGCCAATATGGTCAACATAGATATATTCAACATATAATGACATTGCTAATCATGAGCTCGACAGATACCTGTAGCTTCGCTATCTCCACACCGAATGCACTTGTCATAGACCATCAACAAGGTCTAGGCACCATAGCCATTCCAATCCCAACAAGTTATAAAAATTCATAATAAACCAACATTCCAAGTCCTCCCAAACCATACTCCCACTTTAGCCCCAAGCAACAACAACCGCCGAATCCATAGGCAACATACGATATGTAATATGAACCTGCCATTTGTTTCTATCTCAACTCCCCAAATGAAAAATCGCAACCCACCAAACGCAAATAAGTGCCAAAATCCAACCACTTGTTGCAAATTTAGTGATCACATATTACATCATGAAATCCAACAATGCATACAAGTAAACCAACATTATTATCACTACAAAGACCAGAGATAATCACCGCACTGTACATGAAATCCCATAAATCCATGATTCTTTTAAATAATGAAACAAGCAACTACGACTATATAACATTCCAATAAATATGCCCTGGTTTATTGGGCTTTCCTTCAATTTTCCCAGCAATAACGACAAACTAAAAACCCAAAATGTCAGGAACTACGCAGTAAGTAACAAGTACAAGTCATGATGTACATTAAACACCCTATAACTCTTGCATAATCTAGCTGATCTACAGCTTTTCCAGTATTTGGAAAAAGTTTTACACTTTTATCAAAAGGTGTTGAAACCGGTTTACAATCCATATGATTAAACCATTTGAGAATTTTCTCAATATAATGAGACTGGATCAGTGTGATACAATTAGTAGTTCTGATAATTCTAATTCCTAGAATCACATCACCAACACCCAAATCTTTCATGTCAAATGTTAATGATAAAAAATTTTTGGTGTCTAACACAGATGTCATATCAATTCCAAAAATTAACATATCATCCACATACAAACAAATAATAACACCTTGATTCCCATGAAACTTGCTACAAACACATTTATCAGATTCATGTACCCGATACCCATAAGCAATGACAGTCTCGTCAAATTTCTCATGCCACTTCTTAGGAGCTTGTATGAGACCATATAAAGAGTTCACAATACAAACACAATTATGAACATACCAGTCTTGTCCAGGAGCCAATAACCACCAACCAATCCCTCAGTGATCCCCCGCAAAATATCTCATCAATATCCCAACAAGCCATTTTCAATTCAAAAAAAAGCAGTTTTGAATCAATTTCAGAACAATTTCAAATGACTAATACCCCATGTTAATTGCGACAATTACCAAATAACAGTCGACCACCAATAGACCAGACAACATGACAAAAATCCACGATACACAGACGACAAAAGAAGCACCATATGTATCAAAATAATCCACGCTTCCTTTCTTTGAAACCCTAATGAAGCTACTAATCGTGTCTCTAAAACTATTGTTCAAAGTCTCCATCTGACTTTCAATTTTCTTTTCTGAAATCCAAACTTAACAGCCAATTGCGATCGTAAGACCCCCGGTGAGCACACGTCTACACCAACTATTACAAGCTTATATTTCCCATCCTAGATAAGAACTTCCATTTCCCCAAATCATCAGATCAAAGCTTCCCTAATACCAGAAAAAGCCAAGACATCCCTGACAGCAACTAATCATTCAGCCCTCATTACCATGTCACGGACAGTTCCCTAACCACACATGAGTAATTCAGCATTACTGATTACATATTAACCCCATCCCATGTAACCATTCAACCCAGAACGTATGAAATCTGTCCAAACATTTTTCATTTACCGTAATTCTATTCACTCAACAATATTTTAGGAGTATTGACATAAGCTTTCACCCATAAACCTATCCTAAAATTTAATCAATAGGATTCAGACCTTCTTAATCACTCTTATGAAGACCTGACCACCTATGATAAGTGAACCTATTTTCAAAAGCCAACTTCATGCATCTCTCGGCCATTATATACTATTAAACAACCCAATAACACAATCAAACCCATAGCTACCTTTCAGCCTCAACTTTTACAGACCACCCTGTCAACACCTAACTCCTGCCTCCATGTTGAGCGCGTAAAACCAAAAGAAAAAACTCGCCAATTCCCAATAACCTTTTCCTCAAATTTCCTGCATCTTTGGTTCAGGTAATACGGACTATGCTTTCAACCCCATATCTTGAAAAAAATTCAGCACTTTGCTTTTCCAATTTTTCCAATAATCCTCGACCTATGGACGTTACCTTTGAGAGTCTTATTAATGAATTCAAACCTTTAATCTAAACCTATACACACAAGACTGAAGCCTCCCAAACAGCATTCACCCACAAAACCCAAGGACATAACTAATCAAACCTCGAAACATCTCATCTGATTCCAATTTACCACACTCACCAACCACCTGTCCAAAACATCTCTACCATTCCTATAACAGTGCCTAAACTACCGTCATTGTTGAGACCGAAAACAGTAACTATAACTATCTCCTCCATCAACCCAATGGTC